>KZ063954.1:11779-22988 GCA_002091835.1 Anopheles maculatus | reverse complement strand
ACAAAATGGTGTTTATTGAGAAGAATCACAGCTAGTCGTTAAATTGATCGAAAGAATTAAGCGGTTGGCACTGTTTGCAAACAGTTGCTTTAATCCTAGCGCGGTGGGACCCATTATGTTACGGAGTTCCAAGCTCCACCCAGAATCGATGCCGGTGGCTTTCGGGGATTTGAATGCAAACACCTAGCGTGAAAGTTCAATTTGAAAGATTTGTTTTTCGCTGTTGAGGGGCGCGATGCTTGTGGATGCTTTCAATTGGCCAAAATTGCGCTTCAATCGGTTCCCAGCGGTTGGGAAGGGCAGAAGCAGCTTATTTCCCATTGGCAGCTATTACGGATATTGAGTGGCGTTGGTGCTCACACTCGTGCAAAGGGTTTTCCGTTGGATTCCCGGGGCTTTTGGAAGTGAAGCGGTGGTTGCTGTGCCGGCTCAACCTGCCAGCCGGTGCCGGGCTTGGGCACGGAAGGAAATTAATTGAAAAATTGATTAAAACATTTGCCGTCATCTGCACTGGCTGGCCGCCTGTTTGGGTCGATAATGGTTGTTCCGATTTCAATGTGAACTGTAACAGGCGCTAGCAGCATTTTATCCACAGATACTCACATGGGCGAACGCTTCAGCTTGGTACGGTAAGGTTCGGTTCGGGAAACTTCAACTGTGTTACAATATAAGGTAAAACTAACACGTTGATGGGCTTACGAGCATCGGATTGAACATAGAGCATGCGTGCCTGCGGGTCAATGTGCGGAAATGGCTTTTGTATGCCGAAATATTAATTGTTGTTGTTCTGGGATCAGTCCGAGCTCAGCTGCGGATGTTTTGGGAAGGGAAATTGGTCTAGGTGTTCCACTGGAACAGGCACGTATATTTGTTTTCCTTGGATATTTTAGACTGCATGTAATTGGATTGTTGGTACTAGTGTATACGGAACAAGCTTTAGAAGGAAGTTGCACAGATAACCACGCAAGTAGGTTAAACACTTGAAATGGATTAGAGTAAAAATCTTATACTTGTCATTACTCTTGTTTGATAAACATCTGAGTTAATAATAATGAACGTTCATCAGAAAAAATTAATGATACTTATGTACTTGTTTCATTACTTTTGCGATATTTGCTGTGAAAAGCTGAGTCTCTGTTTGCAGTTATATTATAAATTGAAATCTGGTGTTACGCGTGTTACGTTGTAATCTTTGGTAAATAATAACGTTTCTCGCTGAAACACTCCATTTGTAGCAGTGCAATCACAATAAGGGCATTTTTGGGTGAAATTAATTACACAGTATGAATAGTAAACAGTTACGCGTAGCAGAGTGTTACGGGTACCATCGTGGGGAAATCAATAGAAGGAACAGGTGATACGAGTCTAACAGGTGTTTAGCCTTGTAAATTTCGAACCCGGTGGTTTGTACCGCCATACCGTACCGTTGGATGCTTCCGGAGAAAAGAGATATTCTGACCTCTCGGAAGATAATGAGCAAATAAGCAAGCAAAAACCTCATTAAATGTAAAGTGTTGAAAGCATGATTACGGATTGCGCCTCTTCCACTACAGCAAAATGCATATCTTTTGGAGATTTTTTTTTCTCTCTCCATCCATCTCCTGCTTGAAAACAAGGTGTTTAGGGAAATTTCATAATTGCCCTCAAACATTTGTGTGAATAACCACGAACCGTTTAAAGTTGATGAAAGTTCTTTCCGTGCAGAGTGAGTAGGTGTTTTGGTGAATGCTTCGAGAGAAGTATCGGAAGAACTCGAATGCATAAGAGGATTTTCATGCGTTGTGAAAGCTTTATAATTAAAAGGTTACGTGTAAACCAGCAACAGAACATTGAGTAAAATATTAACAGCAATACTTTCATTTGATCACCAACACCAACGACGTCGCGTACGGCGTTAAACGATCAGTCTAATGTTTTGACCGTATAATGTATCTAAAACGTTCCGTGCGGTTAGTGTTGACTCTAGCTGGTGCGGCAACTGTGGCGTCGAACTACCGAGCGAACGCGCCCTTTCCTGCAAGGTGGATCATCGTTCGGATGATCATGATGATCATGATAATGATAAATATGTTATTATGCGCTTACCTTTTATCGTTCGCCGTGCGCGTACGATGCATGCGCTGTGGAAGAAGGAAAGGAAGGAAACGGACGGACCGTGCATTTCTTGTGCCGTCTTCCGAGTCTTTGGTTTTCTCTGCGTTTTGGTTTTCCTTACCGAGGGAAAGAAAACCTGCACACTCATTGATTGCCACCGAAAGGTTGTGTGGAGACGGATGGGGAGGATGACGGCGATCGTCAGCTGAATCGCAATATTGCGCTGATCGTAACTGTTTATGATCTATTGATACATGAATCTGATGATTCATATTTATGATGCAAACGTAATCGTTTATCCTGGTGGAAGAGATTGAGCAGCTTGTCCATGGTATCTTCTTGTTGCGCGTCTAGTCACGATAGTCTTTGTGAAACTGTTGCTGCAATGCACTTAATGTTTCAGTCAGTGCACTTGTTCTTTTAACCTAACCTTACTTTTAAAGTTTTATTAAAAATATCTTAATATCCTTATGGAAGAATTCGATAGGATTTTTTTAAAAGTACAATCTCGTTTTCATAACCTCTGAAAGAATTGATTAGAATAACAGCTCCGTTGTAGTCAATTGCTACGCTTAACCGTGACAGGCAAACTGCTAGTCACCAAGGACTGTACGGAAAGCGAAACAAGACTCGGGAGGATTGGTGTCGGTGTGCTTGTTCAGGCCTGCACACCTTGGTCGTACAAGAACAGCAGCATTGTCCATATCACAGAAGCCCGCCTACATCTGCGCGCGAACCGTGGCTAGTGCAGAAGCAACAGCTAACCGTTTTGGTACAGATCCCTGGAGGCAAACTGTATCATTTTCTTACGATCGCAACCTGGCTTTGCTTTAAAGCGCAACGAGCAAAGCAATAGCTTTTCCACCGGTAAGTCGGTAAAGATTTTCCTATGCTTCTCTGTTCTCGCATTCGTCGGTCTGCCCAGGACGGCAGAAGTTGACCGAGAGAGCAACAGGAGCTCGTGCATCGGGTAACGATTCGTATGCTGGAGGGTGTAATTTATTATTTAATGTGCCGCGTGCGCGCGCTCACACTCCCGACCAGTGTGTCCAGATGATCGTGTTTCAATCCAGCATCCCCGCCATAACGAGAAGCGTTGCACTTTGGTGCTGCATGTGCAGAACGTCCTGAGCTCCGGATGGTAGAGGTCGGTTTTGCTGCAGTTTGCAGATTTTCAACCGACGCGAGACGCAACCATCGATAAAAAGGGAGGAAAGGCGGGAGGATTAGTGCGTGGCGGCAAGGGCCATAATGTTGCCCGGGGCCGAAGATCAACGATTGACGAAGTCGCGGCTGGACAGAATTTGCAGTAGACGCGCGCGGGTCTATGCTGGGCGTCGCGGCGTCGTTCGATGAAAGGCGCGGAGAGAATGTACCCATACTGTGCAGCAATGTCGGCGTCGTTCGGTGGCAGCAGTAGGCTCGTGGAATTGAATTGAAATAATTTTGATTAATTGCTGATTCAGCGAAATGCAATTAACGATAAATACGGTAGGGAAAGGTGGAATTATTGACCTTTTGGTGTCTCTCGTCAGGACGCCGATGGGTGATGCCGGTGTTCGTATGTGTGCACGTGGATGGGTAAGATGAAGAATGAAAGGGGGCGAGATGCTGGCATTAGTGAGCTTACAAACACCAGCAAACACGTTACGATGCACACTGCCACCCAACCAAACATGACCGGCCTTGCAGCACTAGAAAGACGGTAGTGCGAGGTGGCTGATCGATACCGGAAGAATGGAAGCGTACGGAGCGATTGGGGGTAGACACGGATGGTGGTGGCATTCGATGCATCATCTATTGGTATTTACTGAACCGTTAGAGTAAAAGGGCTTCGAGCAGTTGCAGTGAGAAAAGTGCATGGTGGCATTTTTCTTACGTTCAGCCTCGACGACGACGACGATTGATGGACGACGATGAACGAACGTTTTGTTCGTGGAGCTCGCTCGACGGATAAATCGCCTTTGGGGCATTGATTGGTTCCGGTGAAGGAGAAATGGGAAGGTCGTTTGTCGCGGGAAAATTGCCTTTGTGGTGTCGCATTGTCGCTAGCCACTGGAAGGGTGAACCCGCAGTCGATGATGGCAAATTGTTTGCTTCCATCATACGATCAATTCAACTATGTGTACAGTTACTGTACATTGCAGGTAATAATGGTAACTATTGCAGTACAAAAAACTGCAGCATTACTGAGCATGGGCAATACAATTAACGCAGTGTACGCTTTGGTTTGCGGTTGGGCATACTTTTTATTCATCTAATAATTATACAATATTCCCCGATGTGTGTAGCGATGTGTGCGAAAATCAGGTTTAAAAATGAAATATTTATACTGATATGCTAATTCAATGCTAGTTTTTTTTAAATTCGTCAGGTGCCGGAGGTAAATGATCCAACATTCAACCACTATCGAAACGTCATCAATTAATCAAATCTCTCCTCAAACAGCAAAATCACCATATTGCTTCGTCTGTTGGAACACAACTTTTCGATCATTTATATTGCCTCCGCGGTGTGTGTCGTTGTCGGTGTGGAACGGTCGAACATTTGGCAGGATAATCTTACCATGTTGTCAACTGCGACTGCTCGAAGTTGCGTCGCAGAGCACGCTCGCGCCAAACTGACGGTCTCCCGCAGATTTATAAAGTCATCGTGTCATCCCGGAGGTCTCCACGGCGCGGTCCCGTGCTCGGTGAAGGTGTGGAGTGTTTTTTGATAAAACGATCGGGCAATCGATCGTGGCGCAAATGCGTCTCGCTTTGGTTTCTTTTTATGCCACTAGAGTGCGGTGAACAGCCGATGGGGAAGTGTTACTCCCTCGTTCCCTTCCCGGTTAGTGTCTGTGAGGAGGAGTCAATTTCGTCGTTTCGATGGAGGAATCATTGAAGGTGAGGTTTCGTTGGTGGTAATTTATTCCAAAATTGATCGGTCATTCAGGCGCGTACGTGACGCTATGCGCAAGCAGGCAGTACGCGATACGACAGAGGATGCGCTGCGTATGCCAAATGACAGCAGGGCGACGTTGGGGATGCGCTACGCATGATGCAGTAAGGGTTGATGGGTGAGTACATCGCCTCAACTCCGTGTCAGGTCCCGTGTGTGGGTGCTGTCGTCGAAGCAGCCGATGCCGTGAAGCAGAGGGATAAATAAGAAAGACCTTCACTTGACTGTGTCCGTTCGAATTCGGCGATTGTGTTGACCGTGGATGACATGGGATCGACGATGTTGACTGGAGTGAAAAAAGATATCTACGCAAATATCTTAACCCATACGCGTAATGAGCGGTAAAGCGGTAGGAAAAAGCTTTTGTATTGTGAGAACAGTCTGAGCCATCAGAACGCATGTGAACAAAATGGGTTATTTATAGAATTTAGCCCGGGATTGATTTTATTTTGAAATGTCTTTTTTTTTTATACAACATGGCGGTATCAAGAGACATAAACGCATTAAACAAATCCAATCACATCACTGGCTGTCTATATTGCATTATGGTTCGCAGCAAATATTCACTGAAACACACACAAACATACACAAAGCTGTTGCTCCAATGACTCACATTTTCTCACACAACTATAGCTCTGGTCATGGCTCATGTCAATTTCGAACCAGCTAACGACCTGCAACGTGCACGGAATGATAAAATTCTCTTTGTTCTGTTTGGGGTTTGAGCTTTCCAATCGTTTCTTGGGATGATGTTGATCGTTCATACCCTTCGTCGAGACATTCGTGTGTTAAAATGAAACACACGTTACCGAGCTCATATGCACGGGTTCAGAAGCTCATGCTTTAGGAAGAGGATTTAATGAAATTCTTATGGCACACATATCACAAACGGGAAGCCTTAGTGGTGACGTGCTGGTGTAATTGATTTATTTTCTGTCCCTGCAGCAGGTTGCGGATAACCTTGGAACTTTTTTGATTTATAGTTCAATTACCTACCATTGTTGTATCGACAGTTGAATGTTGCTGCGAAACAATTCTGGTTTTTGAAAATAACATGTTTGTACAGAAAGATCGCCAATACGCACCAAGTTCTTTATGAGAACCGACTTGGTGAGCTTGCAACTGAAGAAAATGATTTCCATAACGCACCTAGGAGTCGTTCAACATTTTTCATCTCTCTTACGTGAATCCATATTTGACCAGTAGATCGGTAGATCACAGCAGAAGCGAAGCGAAAAATGTCTGGAATGTTAGCTGTAATCGATTAGATGCAATGGATAGGCTATCAAGTAACCTCTCTTCAAATTGGAAACTCCGGACTCCAAAAGTAGGTTCGATTACTTTTCAATTACTGTAGTGGTGGCGTCGAGCATGTTTCCACACATTCCGAACATATTTCCCCGATGCTGGCTGGCAGCAGAACCAGAAGCATCATTCAGCCGAACCCTTCCAAGCGCGATCGTGCCTTCAAATTTCATGCGGTTTAAAGTAGATGAAATATTTGGGCTCCTGTCGGTTCGTCCCACTTGGCGGTAATCGATGATACCGGAGCCTAGACCCCTTCTCGCTGTCCCGAGAGCCACTTTATGGAGTGATCACAATGACGTACCAGTAATAATGTTGATGCCCGACGTGTTTATGGGAATGACTTGCAACTCGCGCCCGCTGCTGGCCGATTGTCCGCGGTTGAACAACGCTGTTGAACCGCAGATCTCCGGAACGAACGCGCAATGTAAACAATGTAGTACCGGAGCTCTACCGGAACAGGGTTGGAAGACGTGGTTTCATGTGGGCCATTCGGGAAATTGGAGAGTGACCATAAGCACCGGCCAAGACAACCGAGGTAAGCTGGCGAGGGCGAAGAAAAAGACGAGAAAAACTGAAACGGAGCTCCATTATGCTTATGATTATCAAATGAAATTGAGCTATGCTTCCGTCGAATCCGGCTGCGGGTTGAGTGTCCGAGCAGTACAAGGGTGCATTGCACATTGGGTGCGGGCATGCAAGGGGAAAAAGGTGAGGTAGCGAAAAATTGTGATTTACGGTTGTTTTTTTTTTTACGTTTTTGTTGATCTCCTCAACCCTCGTTCCTTTTGGTGTAGTCGATTGGCGATCAGGAAATTACTTTCTCACACCTTTTAATTTTTCGATAAAGATCCAATCCATTTGCCACACATCGCAGCCACCGTTCGAGCACAGCCATAATGAAGTGATCTAGTGAGATCCGAGCACCGGCAGCATCGTGAATAGTTGAGACGGTGCGTTTGGCGATCGCTTGGGTGTAGTACAGGTGTTTAGGTGTCTGCATGAATTGCACGTGAAATTTCTACCAATGGGTCCTGGCAATGGGGCGGTTTAACTAGCGCAGGAAGTGCTGACTGGTGTGGCGGGAGGAGGAAGGAGCAGGGGGTTGGTGTTTAAGAAGCATGCGTCAGCGTGAGGCATACTTCCGGCTGCTAGGGTTTTGGGGGACTGTGTAAACCGTTCTTGATGGCCACGGTCTAGATCGTTTGTAATTTAGACCGGATCGGGCCGTCGCTGAAATGAACCAGAGGCGAATAATTGGATCTTCGCCTGGTAGTGTCCGGGTTCGGCAAACATCGAACCGCTCGCTGGAAAGCAAACCGATGCCTTTTCCTTTCGGAAAAGTCAATCGTGCATAGACGGCGAGGAGCGTTATTAGAGAAAACTTTCTACCAAACCTACGATGACTATCTAGCGGCGGTAAATTGGCTCGATTGGGGCACGTCTAGCACCGTAAAATCAACGGTACGGACCATAGTAACACGTAACACGATGACAGTACCAAGGCATTTAATGACAATTTACGGATTTTGTTGATCTCGATTTGATTAAGCCGGGAGCCGCTCTTGCCCCATTGTGGGCTGTTTCGCTGATGGCCGTACTTCCGCCAGCTGTTATATCGCGCGCTGACGAACTGTGAGGCACGAGGGCTTGTAGTCGTCGATGCAAAACAGACACCGAACTTGGGCATTGAAGCATGCTTTGGGAGTTTGAATGACACTTGAACGTTTGAAATTCCGAGACAACATTCCCTAATTGCAATTGTTAACGGTGTCATGGTGGAAGCACAAAATAGCAAACAGTAATGAATGTTTTATGACGGACTGGAGCTACAATGAACGCCCATAGTGCGATCGCCGAGTGTCGTGAGCTTTCGCTGCACTACATGAATGTGCGGGTGGTGGAATATCCGAAGATGCAAATGTTGCACTTGCATACACGCGTCCACTGCACAGGCAGTGGACGTAGTGCAAGCGACACCATCTTCAGTGCCGCTTGCACGCCACAACATATCCGACATGTTGGTGAAGTATTCGCTCACGTATTCGGTTTGCTACAGAACAGAGCTCTCTCCCACACCAGATACTATCGAGGGCTCGCAACAAACAAACACAATTCACCACTACACCGGTGTTGGAGCACTGTGTCCCGACGCAGTGCCTCGGACTGTAAACGAAGATTGTATTAAACAAAATTAGCATTATCGAGAAATTTAATCTGCATTGCGCTGAACTTTAGGTCGCTTAGCCTTTTCCCTACCACTGCTCGATGGCTTCGGTTGCGAAGCAGCCCACGAAATAAAGTTGTATGCCCGCAAACATACCACTGCGAGCCAGTTCCGCATCCTACAGGGGTTGCCAACGTGTCGGATGCATAATAATATGCAAACGAAGCTGCCATCGGTAGCGGTGGAGTCGAGGGTGTCGTTCATAGCGGCAAATCGGAAAGTATCCATCCTGTCCGGACCTGTCCGATCTAGGGAATGTGGTAGCACTGCTGTCTGCTTCGTGGGTTCGTATTCCTATATCCGGTGCACTCACTCACCCACCACTGTTGACCCTGCTGGGCTGGGTGTCAACTCATGTTTTTGCTGCTTCACCTAGCTCCTGATAGTTTCGTGGACGTAGATGTTACGGTGGACACATTGTAGTCCGAAAGATTATTCTTGGTCGGAGTTCAGCGAATTACACGATTCGAATAGACGGCCAGATTAATACATTTCGTTGTGCTTCTGTCGCTGAAAAAAATTATGTTTTGGACAGAAAATCCATTTCTCTCTTGCGATCATTGTTGCGATATAAGTATCCACAATGTTTAGAGGCTTGCTTCTAGATTATGAGACAATGTCACAGATGGATGGGTTTGAGAAATTTTGTGGAGTAGACCATAAAAATATTTACCAATAATAGCTAATGATAACTCGACAATTTTGTACAGTCGAGTCATGGAAACAATTTCTAACGTGTACATAGCTATCCCTCAAAAGTGGGACGTAGCAGAAGCCTCATAAATTTCAATAATCGATTGGAGAAAAGCCAAGTGTGTACCGTTGCGTTTTGCGTGTTCTGTGGTTTAACTACATTTCGCTCAATCAAAGATCACACGCTTAACGGGGTTTTGTGTCGACAGATGAGTTGGCACAGCCCGCAGCTTCCTTTCCCAATGCTATACGTGAGCGCTCTTTTCCAGTCATGCATACTTATTTTGTCGCCTTATTTTCTCAATCTTTTTCTAAGTGATCCATGCAAAACCGTGGTATGTTGATCGCAACTCTATGGAACGCCGGTTTGTTTCGTCTTTTACGATCGTTTGTTTGCTGACCAAATTGTTTAATCGTCTCGGTCGTAATGGTGAGAAAAATCTCTTTCCAAACCATACCGGCAGAAACGGCTCTGGAGCGTTGATCCAATGGGAGGCAAACAGGAATGGCGAACGTTTGGGGGACATGATCACCGTCGGTGATAATAGGGCGCTCAGAGCTACACAAAGCTATCGACAATCGAAGATGATGGTGGCGTTTGATCGTCACTAGTGCGGGATGCATCTGCACAGTGCTGCGAAGACTGCAGCAAAGTTTGCTACAAACATAAATCGATCTAATTTGGTATTTTCTCTATTTCTTTTTGTCCCTTCTTTCCTCATGCTCCTGGTTCACGTGTCACCGTCATCTGGGTCTCGGTCGGCACTGGCATCGCATTGCAGGAGAAACAACAGTTAATGAAGATTTACCACAACGACTGGTGGCGGCGGCAGCAGCAGCAGCAACGGCTGTTTCGCCATCCCCGATAGTGCTACTGGGGCAGCAAGAAGACCATCAACGGCAGAACGCGCGAAAGCAACAGGAGCACCATCAAGCGTCATCAAATCAATCTCGGTCGTCATCAGCTTCATCAGCGTCAGTGTCATCGTCACCGGCGTCCTCACCTCACTCGCGCACATCGCCCTTGTCCCGGCTGGAAAGACGGCGGGTAAAGCGAAAATCAATCACACGTACGTCGCTGTTTAACCAATCGCCGGTGACCGGACTGGCAAGCAGCGCTATTGCGGCTGCGCTCGAAGCTAGCTCGGTTGCAGCAGTACCCGGCAGCTCTCCCGGTGGACTTTTAGGGCTTTCGGTGAACCGTCGGGTTGCTGATGTGCTGTACAATGGTCGCACGGCTGAAGGAAGCAATGGAGCACTGTTGCTGAGCAATAATCAACACGATCGCAGCTCCGACGACGCACAGAACGAAGCAGCCAGTGACGAGGATTTTGACCACGGGATAAAGACGAAAAAGAAGAAAACCGTGAAAAATAATCGCCTGTGTGTTATCAATACTAAACTCCTTCAGGAGTATCAGCAGGAGCGACAGACGAAACTGCAAACATTGGACAAGATGCTTAGCGAACGGATTTACGATCGGAAGAAGTATCTGAACTCGCCCACCGGAAGTAGCGGTGGGGCCAGTGCGGTCGGCAGCTCTACATCGGCCAGCGCGTTCTACGAGAAGTATCGCAATGGTGCATCCGGTGATTCCGGCGAGTCTCAGCTAAACCTGATTAAGAATGGAACCGGCGGTGTTGGTGGTGGTGGCTCCATCGGTAGTCTCAACGGCGTTAGCTCCAGTGCCCATCTCAGTGCAATAGCGGCAAGCATTATTAGTAGTAGCAACGGTAGCAATAATGGTAGCAACAGTGAAGAAAATAGCACGCTGTCGTTGCACGGCGGCAGTAACAGCAGTAGTAACCAAATCAGTACCAACAAAAATGGCAACAGTGGTAGCAACAACAACAACAACAATAGTAATACTAATAACAACAACATCAGCAGTGGCGCTATCGGAATCGTGAATAATAGCAACAGCAGCAGCATCAAGAGCGAGCGGTT
>LULA01015521.1:0-31122 GCA_002091835.1 Anopheles maculatus | reverse complement strand
ATTGCAAAATATAAGATTTTAACACTGAATGGATGTATAAAATCTTTGGAAACACGTAACATAAAGCCTAGTGTACGGAGCTCTTTTCATATCATCTGTTCGTAGTGGTCTGCAAGTGTGATTCTGGTGTCTAAGTAGATGCCTAGGTCACGAAATACCTTTGAACGGGGGACAGAGGAATTAGGTATTTTGTAATGAAATTCAATCGGAGCTCTTTTACTTGAAAACGATATTACTGTACATTTGTTAATTTTGACACGCATTAAACTACTTTGTCACCACGAGTTGAATTGAGTCAAACAGTGTTGGAGTCTTTGGCAATCCGCATGGTCAGAAATTGGTAAGAATATCTTAAAGTCGTCTGCATATAAAAGCTTTTTGCAATCTTAGATAGAATACACTCTGTCGTTAATAAATATGGCAAACAAAATAAGGCCTTGCGGAACTCCTGCAGAATTTGTGAAGGGCATTTGCTATTTTTACAGTAACATTATGGCAGCCTTCTCCGCTAGTTCTTTAGGGAAAGGGAAAGCTGGAAGGGAATATGTGAGACGGTAGCCGGACAAGCCGATCTTACCATGCCCAAGGGATAGGGTGAGGAAGGGTACCAAAAATGCAGCGTAGGAACAAAATATGCCGTGGAACTCTGAAAGACATCCAACACTCTACTGGATCTAGCAACTGGGTAATTTTAGGATGTAGTCAAAGCCAGAATTCTTTGCTGGTGTAATCGCGAAACGTTTATTATCTGGAACGGTAGCTACGAGGAATAACCGTGATCCTGTGGAGATAGATTAAGGAGTACAAAGTTGATTACAAAGGTAAATTACAATTACATTGACCTCTTGTCGGTTTATAATTAGGACGTGAAACAGTGGCTCCATCTGCAAGTCGAGCAAGTACATTGAGGCCAATCTTTCGCTCACTTTTTCTTCAACCTTTTCGCGATCCGTTTAAGATGACCTGACATGCTCTTGAACTCATCGGTAGAAAAACTCAAGAAGGTTTCAACGCATCAAATTTTTGCTATTGGAAAATCCACTACAAACCACTACGGCTACCAGCGCTACTACTGTACATGTTCTTCAAATGCCAAACTACAAAGCACCAGGCGTCTCCATTGCCTGTGTACCATTTGCTCGGTACGCAAGTGGCAACGTAAAGACAATGTCCTTCGGTTCCACTAAGGGACGATTACACGAAACAAAACCAAAAACCATACAACACCCATATAAGCAATCCCGTGGCTAACGATAAAGGGAAGCTCAATTTTCTTCGCAATGTAATTGAAACCACGTTCGTACGTAAAAGCACGCTGCTGCTGTGTGTTTGTGTGTGGACACTTGACTCTGTGCGACTGGGCTGGTGGTTTTCATTTTTATTGGAAATTCCTTCCTTGCTGTCTTAAGTTGACAATATTACACCCTTGGACAGGCAATGCGAAACGTGGCCAGTACGAATAACAATACACTCCTATAGCGTACCGATAAAATCAAGCAAAGCGGGCAAAGTGTGTTGTAACACGAGAAACGGATTGAAAATGTTGTTTTCAATGAAGTTATGTTTTTTTTTTCTCGCAAGTGAAAATTATTTTGTAAAACAAAAGGTTAGTTGAATCGCCAATGGGAAGAGCGTAAGAATGTTCTGTGCATTTTGTGTTTTCTTAAGCACCTACCAAAAGCCGGCATGCCATATCCAAACGGTGCTCAATGAGTGGTAGTAACCTGTGAACCATCACGCAACAAGAATTGCATTCACGAACGGGACGTGCCGATAGGACCCCACGCACCGATTCACGAACAAATTGAATGTCCAGACTGGTAGTGCCAGTCACCAGCAAAGTGTAAAATGTTGCGTCAAGTTTAACTCCATCACTTTACGGAACACTTTCAAAAATGTGTTATCTTCACGAACCATCCATTGGGCACACAACGTACTATATGATGCATTTATCAAGCGAACGTTTCCTTCACTTTCGGGACATTCCCGAAGAGTTATGGTTGGGTGGTGGTGGGGCCAAAAATCGTACCCGCGCCTCTTGAAAGCAAGCGAACGCTTGTGGATTAGTGTCGTGGAAACATTTTAAGCTCGTTGCAGTACGCGTGCACGTGGTACGGTGATGCCGTGTGCCCTAAAATGAATCGCACGTTCCATTCGTTCTGCTGAAGAGAGCGTACGACCGGGCGTCCATCCGAGTATCTTCGGTGCAGAGTTCATTCCTTTCCCGGGAGTCCTCTCGTTCCCAAAACCCATCCGATGCGATGCTATCGAACATCGGTACCCGGTATGCCGCCATCTTACCAGAATGTGCACATTCTCCCCCAAAGGTTACCGGTTAGATAACATGCCTAAGATAACAGTTTGACGCTATCCGGGGGCACTCTGGATGGATTGAATTTATGGATCTAACACGCCAACCATCGAACCTGGTGCACGGTGCAGTAGATCAGCATTGCGGAAGGTATGACGTGGAAGGTACGACCCGGAATTCCCGGAACCATCCGTTCCATTCAAGGTACACGTTTAGGGGGATTGGCAGAAGGGCGCGCGCGTAACATCACGTAAGGAAATAGCAATTAAAATCTCTTCCAAGTCGGACGGCCGAGATAGTGAAGTACGGACATTGGAACTAGTAACATTTCCCCGTTTTTTTCCCGTCACACATATGCCAGCTTTTACCCCGGCTTCGCAAAAAAAAGAGGGGTTAAATGGCCAGGGATAACGAATGGGATATTTGGTACGAAGTAATGTAATGGAGCACTCGGATAAAGCGGGTCACAAAATCCGACCGGTCACCGGATATGGAAAACGGAGTGCTCACTTTCCTGTGCGATAGGGAATGGTGGTATGCAGCAAATTATTGCCACTTTGACCACTGCCACTGTGTGGCGTCTGTCTCTTGCACGGAGTTGCACGAATGTCTTGTCGAAAAACCGTACAGCTTGCGCCTTTTGCTCGTTGCATTCAATTTAAAAGGCATTATTTTGACATATGCTTTCATTAAACAATTAGTCGCCGGGTAAATGAATGCTTTCTGTAAGCACTTGCAAACATTTTCTATCATTTGTTTCCTAATTACTTGTACAGTGCGTTACAAAAATCTTTGTATGTCTGAACTGTTTTTGGTAGTTCTAGGTTAAGGCAGAACTTCTTACCTTTTACTCTACAAATCATTAAACAATATTCAGGATATGTAGTATATTGTGCAGCTTTATAATGTTTGTCAGAAGAGCTAATTTGGATTACTTTTTTTAAGTGTTTAACAAAACTTTAAAAAAATTATGAATACCAAAGGGTTTGATAAGAAATGTATTAATACTTACAGAATGTTCAAGGTAAATGTGACAGTTACGATTATGTTTATAATTTATGTAAGAAAGAGTGAGAGTTGATGGAAACACACACAAGAGGTTACTGCTTGGAAGATCGATGTTCTTTATTCAGGCTCTGAAAACCGACTACTGTCCCTCTTGCCCCCGCACGATGCTTTTATAGCTTTCTAGGTGCCGCTATTACCTTTTTCTTCACATTTTGGTTGCCCTGACACAAACAGCACAAACGATAGGTCAATCGAAAGATAAAGTTGTGGTGAAAAAAATAAATGTGGAAACGAATCACATGCATCATGATGATCCGCACAGGAAAGCAGAACCGGGTCATCATGGAGTGTGTGCAGTGTTCTCTGGACTCTATTAAAACCATCCAGATCGAGATGAAGGCAAGCAACACCGATTACGAAGAAGTAGCAAGAAGAAGAAACCATGTTCGACGACAGGATTGCGTACGCACTAATACTTTCTTGACCGATCTGCAGGCGCGAGTCCTGCAAGATCGAAGTTCGGGCGTGGGGAGGGAAAGGGGTTAGTTTGGAAGGTCTGGATGACTAGAGTGGCCAATGCTAGGTCGTAAGTGTTTAATCGCCGGTCTTCACACGACAGGACCGGGGTTCTAGTCTCATCTGGGCCGTTCCCCCATAGTGAGGACTGACGACTATCCAACTATACGGTAACAATAAGTGTAGTAAGCCAAAAATGACAGGCATGACCTAAGACGTCGTTAGGTTAAGAAAGAAAAAGTAGAAGTGTTTTAGCAGGACCTTGTTATACGGATGCTAAAAAGCGATTGATTGTCAATTTTGACGACTGCGCTGCGCCAAATGTGTGGCCTCCTAACTCGCCAGATCTTAGTCCTTTGGATTATTTTGTCCTAAATGATCGATTTTACCAAAAAAAAAAATTTTTCTCCGTAGGTAACTGTCAAATTTACCTTGAACACCCTGTACTTACTTATCAGGCGCTACTACCACTTCACGGTTTTGGCCTTTACAGGCTGAGTCGGCGGGTGCCATTTACATGACATGATCAACGTACCAGAGCCTGGCGAGTCTTATTCGCTACACGATCGTAAGATCTTCTTACAGCATGGTCGTAGATAAACCTGCTAAGTATCTTCCTCTCGAAAGCGGCCAAGCGAGGTTTTCGGTGCTGATGTTTGATATCTGAGAGGTGTAGAGATTATTAAGCTTATATACAGTCCCAGCTTCGTTCGTCGGGACAGATGCTTTGGATGGAAAACTTCCTTCAGTTTGTACTATGACCGATTGGCTGCCCGCACCCTTGTATTTGTGAAGATTTGTGAAGCAAGAAAAAACGTTATATTTCATTTTATTTTGTGGTTTTTGATATGCAATATCAATCATGTTCAAAAATGTAATCATTGCATTAGAAAAATCAAATAACAACTTTATGTTTCACTACTCTACAACTGACCACAAACCATCAACCACCTCATGAACTCTTCTCAATTGTTCAAGGTCATTGGTATCAAAACCTCTTTTTTTTACTTTTGCTTCCCACTCACTCCCGTACCACCCATTCATGATATATTATCTTAATCTGCAGCCCACCATTCTTAATACCCGGAATTTCCGGTACTTTTTGTCGGTAGATTAAAGCCATCGTTGGTCAAACCTTCCACTACAACCTTCCTGCTCTAAGCGTAATCTGCACATCCTCGACAACATCCGGTTCATGTAGAGTGAAGCGATAAGGGGGAAAAACAACAACAACAACAACAACAGTTCCCTCAACCACTCTTCCCTCCGTGGTCCGGAACTAACTCCCAATGCTAGCGAGAGCGCTGTTAAGCCGACAGTCGACAGCGGCGACTGTCATTATTTATTGATGTGTCGCTAACCTCATGAAGCGCGTTACAATCGTCACCCAGCTCACTGCCTCCACACATCCCCTTTCTCATCCAACAACGAAAAGAACCGAACCCCGGAGAAACCGGATATTATTATGGGTAAAGATTTGACTTCCGCTTGATTTCCTGCCTCCACGTTCGTGGAGGGCCGTGCGGGTGGTGGTACTGATGGAAAGCGCTAAAGCAGGAAATATTGCCACACATAACACACACACGCACACGCACGCGTAAGGGCTTGCACATACAGCTAAAACGGCGGAAAGCTGTTATTTATTATTTTTTATTACTTTCATCTACCAACCGCACCTCCACCAATCCAATCATGGCGGGCGCGATGGCGGCATCCGTTACGGACGCACTATTATAAGCACCCGCACGCCATGTGACCACTACCATCACCACCGCGATCACCAACACTAGTTAATCCTAACAACCCTGCCGTACATGCTTTCTTTGCAAATCTTCGCTCTACCACCATTACACAGTCCATCCAACACCCAACATTTGCTTTGCTGGTTTGTTTCCTCCATAGCAAAAACTGAAGGACTCACTACAGGGCTAAAAATGAACACTCTTGCAGTGTGGCGAAACAACAACAAACCAGATTAAAACGAAAGTACTACAGAAGCGAATAAAAACAAACGCATCTAAACTACAGTGCGTGAAAGAAATGAGCACATGTTTGTTTTACTAAATACCATTATATTAATATTTATTGCAGCATTTAGTGAGTAGCAGTTATCACAGGAGTTAAAAATAGGAATTTATGCAATGAATTTAACATAAAAATTTCACAAAACTTTCATTGTATCGCGGAATATAATTTACGCTTTCCCGTGTTTTGTTTCACCTGAATTTTACATTTCACCTGAAATTTTACAAAAAAAAGATTATAAGAAATAAAAAACAAATTCAATCAATTTAAGCAAAACAAAATATCTAGAAAACTATCAAAAACCTTCGAGAAGCACCCCAAAAATCTGGTGAATCGTTTAAAGTGCTCATGATGAAATCAAGTTAGTTTAAAAACAACTCCTGTATCCCTTTTAAAGGATGAAAAATATACTTTTTTTAGTGTTACAAATTTAAGTTCAAATGAATTATATTATAATACATTTTTTATACTGTTTTACTATTTATTTTTAGTATTTCAGTGCAAAAAGCTGCATACAAGCCTGCCGCCAATTGTGCACTGCCCAAATATCTTTACTTATTTGGCAACCGACTGTTTCGGTACACCACTGTACTTGTGCGTCAGCGTGCGTGAACACGCATCGTTCCTCCCGATGGAAACACGCATCGTGGCCAGTTGGAAATAAAAATATTAATCATATTTGTTCATTTATCATTCCGGTGTGATTTGTGGTGAAGCGATAAGAGTGCTGCGGTGCACGCTCGCACAGCCGCTGGGTTAGCGAGGTTCGATTGACTCCATCCGTGCGGGGTCGTTTTATCGGTAATGGTTCCCCGTGGGCTATCCCGGAGGACAACAGGAACCCGACAAAAAAGACAAAAATAGGAAACACCCACTTCACCACCTCTGTCCACCTGCCCTCCGATAGATTCGGTTTCCGGTTTACCATTAGCCGGGCGCTAACTTTTCACACCATTCGAAAAACCAGCGCTCACGGACGCCAGTGCCAGTGTTACGGGGGATTGGAAAGTGGTGCTGAAGAAGGGGAGATTTTTGCGGTCTGTCCGTGACAGCCACTAGCGTGGCTGACCCTCATAACCCGGGTGAATCCGGCCACTTCATAGCTTCCGCCTCAAAACCCGACCGTAACATGGCGCGCGCGAATGAGTTTGATTTATTTGTTTGGACATTTATTTACTTGCGCCCACCGTTATTTGTACATTTGTGCGTTTGTTTTTCTGTTCTCTTATGACGCACTCACAGCACTTCTGTTCTGTTTGCTGTTGCTTTCGCTTTGATTTTACACCAGAACGCAATTCGCAGGCTTCTGGCCTTCTGCCGCGGATCAAAGTTAATTTTCAGTGCGTGTTTTTACCCAAAAACGGTGCGGTTTTGCACCGGTGGCTGGGTCCTTTTGTTTAGTCGATGATGACATCAAAAACCACAGCATCTAAAACAGCTTAGTAAAAGGGAACACGCTTTTCTCTTTACAGTCAGTGGACGGTTTTTACTAATCTATATTATCGTACAAATCAGATATGTATGTATGACTCTATTGTTCGCCTTAGAGGCTTAACAAAATATCGCTTACATGCCAAGTACATAACTTAACCTAATTTAACCTAATAAAGGCGGGTGAAAGAGGAGAGTTACGACGAGGAAGACAAACGGGAACGGAAGGAGGATAATGATAGGTGGTAATCAAAAAGATGGGAAGAGCAATTGAAGGTGCGTATAGCACGAAGTAACGGATCACTCCTCCCCACAGATGTACGGCGAGGTGGTATAAACACAGGGGGACGTGAACGGAGCGAACGTGAAGGAACATATAGGGGAATCGAGAAGCGTAGAGCAGGTGAATCAATAGCATTAAACAACACAGCTGCAACAAAGGAGGACTGTGAAAAGGATCGACGAACTTCTAGCGACTGCAAACCGAGTAACCGACATCTTTCCTCGTAGCAAGGCAAGCCAGTAGACCAATCACTTAATGATTTGCGTATTGCAAATCTCGTGAAGGACCTCTGGATTCGCTCGATGCGATCAATTATGGTCCTGGCGGTAGGTGACCAGATCACTGAGCAGTATTCTAGCAATCATCTGAACAAGGCGCAAAATAGGGTTTTTAGGCAGCTAGGGTCGCTAAAATCACGAACTACACACTTCAAAACACCAAGAGTCCTACGAGCTCTAGACACTATATGGTCTATATGGTGGATGAAGGTCAGACCAGTGTCTAGCCAAACGCCCAGATCCTTTACAACGGATACACGATTGACTGGGACACCATTAAGGGAATAGGGGTACACAATAGGAGCGCGGGAACGGGAGAACGAACTTATATTACACTTTTCGGAGCAGAGAGAAAGTTTGTTGCGGTTACACCAAGAGGAGAAACGATTAAGGATATGTTGGAGGTTATCACAGTCATAGGATAGGACACAGGAGATAGGATAAAACAATTTGAAGTCATCGGCAAAACATAGGTAGCAATCGGGAGGTAAAACAGTACTAACATCATTTATAAACAGGACAAATAGTAGGGGACTAAGGACACTTCCTTGTGGTAACATACACCAGAGGTTGAAGGGAAAGGGTCGGAAAAGGTACCATTTATCTTGACACTATAATAACGATGAGATAGGAAGGAACGAAGCCAACTAATAAAGGACGGATGTATGCCGATTAGAAACAATTTTTCAAGGAGGAGGTGGTGTGAAACGCGATCGAAGGCAGATTTAAAATCCGAATAGATGGCATCGACTTGCAATGGCACCTCGAGTTGGGACGAGACGAACGACATGAAACACATGAGATTGGAGGAAGTGGATCTTTTAGGGATAAACCCGTGTTGTTGAGGAATAATGGAAGTCCGGGACGAGTTTAGGAGATAGGAATAAAGATATACATAAATAATGTTATAATAACATAACATCACACAGTAATTTTACTGTTACTTATTTAAAAAAATTAACAGAAGCTTTACACCTATAATATATGAGATTGACACATATAAGATTGAGTATGGTATAATACGTCCAACTAAGTAAACTTATCCACTCAAAATAGCTGTTCGCGACGAACGCAGCTGGGGCTGTATAGAACTTTTATAGTCTTGGTGCTCATATTCCCTAAAAGATCCACTTCCTCCAATCTCATGTGTTTCGTGTCGTTCGTTTCGTCCCAACTCGAGGTGGCATCGCAAGTCGATGCCATCTATTCGGATTTTAAATCTGCCTTCGATCGCGTTTCCCACCACCTCCTCCTTGAAAAATTGTTTCTAATCGGCATACATCCGTCCTTTATTAGTTGGCTTCGTTCCTTCCTATCCCATCGTTATTATAGTGTCAAGATAAATGGTACCTTTTCCGACCCTTTCCCTTCAACCTCTGGTGTACCACAAGGAAGTGTCCTTAGTCCCCTCCTATTTGTCCTGTTTATAAATGATGTTAGTACTGTTTTACCTCCCGACTGCAGACCAAGTAACCGACATCTTTCCTCGTAGCAAGGCAAGCCAGTAGACCAATCACTTAATGATTTGCGTATTGCAAATCTCGTGAAGGACCTCTGGATTCGCTCGATGCGATCAATGTGGGTCCTGGCGGTAGGTGACCAGATCACTGAGCAGTATTCTAGCAATGATCTGATCAAGGCGCAAAATAAGGTTTTTAGGCATCTGGGGTCGCTAAAATCACGAGCTACACGCTTCAAAACACCAAGAGTCCTTCGAGCTCTAGACACTACATGGTCTATATGGTGGATGAAGGTCAGACCAGTGTCTAGCCAAACACCCAGATCCTTTACAACGTATACACGATTGACTGGGACACCATTAAGGGAATAGGGGTACACAATAGGAGCGCGGGAACGGGAGAACGAAATTATATTACACTTTTCGGGGCAGAGAGAAAGTTTGTTGCGGTTACACCAAGAGGAGAAACGATTAAGGATATGTTGGAGGTTATCACAGTCATAGGATAGGACACAGGAGATAGGATAAAACAATTTGAAGTCATCGGCAAAACATAGGTAGCAATCGGGAGGTAAAACAGTACTAACATCATTTATAAACAGGACAAATAGTAGGGGACTAAGGACACTTCCTTGTGGTAACATACACCAGAGGTTGAAGGGAAAGGGTCGGAAAAGGTACCATTTATCTTGACACTATAATAACGATGAGATAGGAAGGAACGAAGCCAACTAATAAAGGACGGATGTATGCCGATTAGAAACAATTTTTCAAGGAGGAGGTGGTGTGAAACGCGATCGAAGGCAGATTTAAAATCCGAATAGATGGCATCGACTTGCAATGGCACCTCGAGTTGGGACGAGACGAACGACATGAAACACATGAGATTGGAGGAAGTGGATCTTTTAGGGATAAACCCGTGTTGTTGAGGAATAATGGAAGTCCGGGACGAGTTTAGGAGATAGGAATAAAGATATACATAAATAATGTTATAATAACATAACATCACACAGTAATGTTACTGTTACTTATTTAAAAAAATTAACAGAAGCTTTACACCTATAATATATGAGATTGACACATATAAGATTGAGTATGGTATAATACGTCCAACTAAGTAAACTTATCCACTCAAAATAGCTGTTCGCGACGAACGCAGCTGGGGCTGTATAGAACTTTTATAGTCTTGGTGCTCATATATGACTATTGAGAACTTACTCTTTTGCTACGGTCGAGAGGAAGATCCTAATATGTATTTCTCTACGGAGCTATGCGGAGATGATGGTTATATCATGAGAATGGCACCGGACGACCCTGCCCGTGGCCGTCCACATGGACAGAGGTAGTGTGGTAAGCCCAAATTAAGACAGAGAATGATCGGAATAACGGATTGGCAGATGACGCTGCTATCGAGGATTGTTGCAGCAGTCAAAGGCCGCAAAACGGTTTTAGCGCTTTATAAGTAAGAACGAACTTCATCGATCATCTCTGTGATCTGAGAACCATGTTCATCACCTTTATGCGCATCTTTACCGCATTTGTCCAGTCTTAAAATCATCTACATCTACCAAATCCATTCTAACAGACAGTAGTAACTTCAAGTTAGCGAATGTGCCAAAATTTTAATTATTAAAAATCCTACATTCCAAGCGCATGATAATCTTCTCGAATATAATCGAACGGAATGAATTGATTAGCACCCTTCCTAGACGCCGCAACACAAACGAACAACACACAATTGGTCACTTATAGCATTTGTGTCACACACGTCACAATGGTTGTACCAGGTACGTCTATCACTTTGTACACAGCATGCATGAAGCAGCGTCTGTACGACATACACTTCCCTCTGAGCATATAAATCCACGCATCGAGTGCAGGAGGATTAGGTTCCAAACGTCAACCAAAATTCGATTTGGTCGTGTTCCAATGAGATTCGTTCCTTTGTGGACGAATGCGTTCTCACTTATTAACTTGCAGCAGACTAGTTGGACGATAAAGGAAGTTCCTACACTACACCGGTAACTGACCGCCATTTGGTAACGTACAACGTATCGAGGTGGCATGGCCTTATGTCCGTGTAGTCATGCGGGATTTGGAGAGCGTACATACAGTGCCTACCAAATCCAAACTTACTTTTTATCCAAAACTTTAGACGTAATATATGAATTTTATTGAAAATTTTATTATGACCGCTAGACGCCGTATTTTTAAGTAATGTTTGAATTGGTACACATTTTTTATAGTTTGATAAATCTTAGTCACATTAGGATGTGTGAATTTTACGACACAAAACCCCTTCTAATCAACAATACAAAGGCGTTATGAATCGCTGAATTGTGGATAAACTCATGATGAAAGCAATAGGAGCCTTTTTATGGCGAGATAACCGATTCCAAAGGTCGATGGTGTAAACAATGCAAAAGGTGCATTATGCCAGCCGCATGAATTGTGTACCGATTGATGCTCTCTCAAATTAATTAAATTTAAATCAACGCCACACTAGAAATAGGAACATTATTTACGACACTTTAATTATGTTCGCATGCGGTGCGCGTATCACTGTGCCGATATTAGTACTGCGGTACGGCACTAAAGCTGAAACTGATTCTTCACGCGTCCTACGCGTTTTGTCTCCACGATCGATACACACTTGCCAAATTGGATCCACTTAACAAAGCGGAAACAGCTGGGTACTAGCGCTTTTATCGCTATTTTTACTCCAGGCCATCCTACCAACCCGTAGTATAAACGAAAGCCATACAGCACCAATCAACCAAGTAAAATTCCCGTTAAAATGGTTCCGAAAATGATGTTCTAATTAAAATTGAACATTGTGTTTATTAATGACGAGAGCAGTGTATGTCGGTATGGACCCATTGACGTCGCAAACATACGTTCGCACGACTCAGCTCATTATTTCAGCTGTAGTATTGCATAAAGCTTCGACACGGTATGCGATCACTCTGTATCACAACCATCGCATGTTACATGTGAGCTAGCCAATCGTTAAAACGCTAAAACGGATTGATTTTGCAAGCTTTTTTGTGACTATAATCGATGATTCTTTCTCTGCACCATAGCTGTAGAAGTTGTGTGCGACGAAAGATAACCGTTGCGTTTTTCAACATTACTACTGTCTTTACGTTTCTTGTTGCATTTACCTTATGCTTGACGGACAGCGATGCTTTGCATCCGTCAACCATGAAACGAACCCAATTGGATGTACGCTATTCGTTTTTTTTTTGTCCGTTTCTAATCGTTCCTAACGATACACGGGGTCCAGTGTTAAGCGCTACGATACGCTACGATACACGAGACGGACAAACAACCAAAAGCAATTAAAATTTGCCTATCGATTACTACTACTTGTGCAACATTGGCGGGAAAAGTCTGAACATTGCAAAAAAATTACCTACCAACTTAGGTAGGAAGTAATTAAAAACACTCTGTAACGTTCAACGAACATTTCTTTTCTTCCAGTAGTTTTAGCGGGTTCAAAGTCATCTCACTCTGCAGGAAGATGTATAATCTCTGTTGCCATAAGAGATCTTCAAATACCGGTACTGGATTTGATGGAAAAAGTTAAATTACGTCTTGTCCGTTGTACCGCGCTTTGATTTTACTGTGGAGCTGCTGCAATAGGACCGCGACCACAGTCATTATGAAAGGAATCATACACATCCACAGTTAATGCATCTCTCTGAATTATATATCTGAAAGCAAACGATAATCAGATTATAAAGGAACGTTTTCACAGGTATGTGAACAATCAACTGAATTTTGGAGGAATGAAATGTAATTAATGTATAATTAATAAAAAAAAAGTAAGGTAAGTATCACTCACATGGGCAGAGGATAGAAGAGAAGTACAACAGAAATGTAGTAACCCGTAGGCGGCATAGTTTATAGTTTATAGTTTATAGTTTATAGTTTATTCCAATAATTGTTTACCTCAAGGGTTATACAATAGCGTCAATATACATTATTTATAGTCAATACAGAAAGCTCGAGATATCGTCAGTACAGAAATTTCAATGGTGTCGTTATGCACAAGAAAGACGAGACACATATGTTCAGAATAACCTATTGACGGCTTACAGTCGTAGGCAACATTCTCTGGACAGCTGAAAACGTTCTCTGACCCACTGTTGATAGACGCTGCCATTCTTCAATCCATCATTCTTTCGGGGCCTGTTTTCTTTTACCGCTATAGGCACCAAGAAGCCACGATTTTTTCAGGACCCGGACGATATATACACACGCGCTATCGGACTTTAACTCCGTAGGTGATTTGTTCGACCACAACATATCCTTTGCTGTTTTCCGTTCCCGTGTTCTGTGTACCTCTCCCTAATGTGTCTCGTCTTTCCTTGTGCCAAGTGACGCTATAGAGAATTTTTGTATTGACGCTAACGAACCTTATATATTGACGCTATTGTACAACCCTTGAGGAAAACAATATTGAAATAAACTATGAAACTATGAAACTATGAAACTTAATAGATTCATTCCGCCTTTAAGCAATACGGCCAGACCGTTCCAAATGAATAAAAACAAAGTAGAGCATTTCGCCAGTGCCGGGACGGATCTTCAAACTTACCTTTTTTGTTATACTGTTGCGATTAAATTCATTAATTGACATCATAAATAGGTTCAAACATATGTGAATTTTGGTTTTTATTACCTCACTATATACAGAATATTACATTATAAAAATTATTACACTGCAATCCTATACAATAATATGCAAAGTAATACTTGATTAAAAAAATAATCAAATGAAGCAGGAGACGCACTGTTTTACTTTTGGAGCATTAGTAAAATAAAACTTTCTTATTTGCTGTCAACAATTTACCCTTATCGTATTTTAATGGAAATCTTAGTTAATATTACCATCCAATATCGGTTCGAAAAAATCAGAACATTTAATTAGTTTTGTGTTGTCAATAAGTATTTCCTGATGGCATCCGGCAAAATTGCATAACTCCGTACGATAAAGACTTAATTGCCAAAGTGTGTTGTCTCTAGGAAGCGGACACCTTTGTTTACCAACGCTCAAAGATTGGCAAAGAAAGGATTTATTCAAGCCATATTGCAACTACCTTAAATGGAAGTTACCATCAGCTAGTGGAAATGCTGACATTCTCGATGACACGGTTCGCGTTCTCACGGCAACGCTACCTGAACGCGAGCTAGCGGGTAGCAACCCGCACCGCAAAAATACAATAGTCGGCACTTTACAACACTGTCGCCAACCGCCACCTGTAACCACAACAGACAGCAAATCAATTGGTGACCAACGAATTCCAGCATTCCCAAATCAATAATTCAATAAAGACACTTCCAATTAGATCAGCAACGGCTTAATCCGCCACTGACAGTAATTGTAAGGATATAGTAAGATCTTTACTGTATCACACATTATTATCAGGTTTTGGGCCCAGCAATGGAGGATAAAACCAAAATAGTTCCATTCAATGACAGTTTCGGATGGAGACCGTGTTAGGCATGTACGATCTCCTGGATTATCTTCAGTGGCAAGTGACCGAAGCCCACGAGTTGCGCCTGAAGCCATCCGATACTGCTGAAACGCGTACGGACAAAAAGAGGCTCATTGTGGAGAGAGGAACGTGAAAGAAAAAAGTGCAAATCATTGATTGTGATACGATAAATGATAATTATGATAATAGAACGATAAATGATAACTATCTGGAGTTAATTAAAGGATTGCAGCACACCGAAACCGATTTGGAACACGTTGCGAAACGTCTTTGAATGACGTGGTGTTGCCTGACAATTGTTTCTCAGGAAACAGCTCCTCACATTGAATGTATGTGGAGGGAGTCGGAACGAGCAGGTCGGAACAAAATCCTCCCCGTGCACCTCCCCGTGGTGCTGACTGGGGTGTAGAGGCGGTCTGTCTCGACCTTTTGCATGCAAACGGGGGCGGCAAATATTCTGGGTTTGCTCGGACCCAGCGGATGCTCGATATGGACAGGATTTTTTTACGGAATACGAGTTGTATTACGGCACTACATGGAAGCTTTGGCGCTGGCGAATAAGCCAATCCAATCCCTGAGTAAGGGAGGGTAAAACCTCCTTGAAATGGCATGCGGGCGAATGGCGAGTTTGTCTCCGTCCCGTTAAAACCTGGCAGGTCTTCGGTAGCGCTCACTGTCTGTCCCCGGACTGACCATCCGGCCGGTTGTAGGTGCAGATGAGTCCTAGCCCTGCTTTAGCCCGACCTGGCTCTGAATGTGTTAGTTCATAAGGGTGCACACCAACCCTCGCGTGGCCCCCCTGCTTCACTTGTGAAGTATAGATAACCAAGGGGTCACGGAAGAGGACTACAGCCTACAGGCAGTGAGCCACTGGTCCTGCCACACGTCAGGTTTCAGCTGGGGTTCCACAGGGGTCCATTTTGGGCCCCACGCTGTGGAATCTTATGTATGATGGCGTGTTGGTTGCCCCCTTAAGGAGCAACTCTCATCGGATTCGCCGACGATCTGGCCGTGTTGGCCAGAGGAACCACTCCGGAGAACGCGGCTGCGATAGCGGAGGAAGCGGTTTCGGCCATCTAAAGTTGGATGGTGAGTCGTGGCTGCAGCTGGCACCGGAAAAAACGGAGGCGGTTCTGATATCGAGTCCACGGCGAGGCCATCCTCAGTTCCCGGTGAGAATCAACGGCGTCGGGGTGCGCACCAAGCAGGCGATTCGGTACTTGGGCGTCCAGCCACGATCATCTCTCGTGGCGTCCGCACGTAGAGCATGTCGTCGCAAAGGCTCACCGGCTGGTGAAGGCGGTGACATGGCTGATGCGGAATCACGGCGGACCCCAGGTGCCAAAACGACGTCTGCTGGCTGCGGTCGCGGAGTCCATCATCCGCTACGCAGCACCCGTATGGGCCTCAGCCACTGAGCTTCAGTGGTGCAAACGGGTGCTAGCGCGAACGCAGCGACCGTTGGCACAGAGGATACTCAGCAGCTTCCGCTCGTTGGGCCATGAAGCAGCTACTGTGCTGGCCGGGACGGTGCCATGGACCTTGCTGGTGAAGGAGGACGCAAGGTGTCACGCGAGGCTCCAAGCTGCCTCGGACATCAGCCGAACGGAGGTGCGAAAAGAGGAGTGGACGCGAACCCTGCGCACATGGCAGGATCTCTGGGACCGGACAGCAAATGACCCAACGGCAACACGTTACGTACGCTGGGCTCACCGGCTGGTGCCGGATATACACGCTTGAGTGGGGAGGAAGCACGGCGAGGTGGATTTTCACCTCTGCCAAATACTTTCCGGGCACGGATTCTTCCGGGAATATCTCCATGTTTGCGGATTTGCTTCCTCTCCCGAGTGCCCGGCGTATCCCGGCTCGGTGGAGTCGGTCGAGCACGTGGTATTTCAATGCCCGCGATTCGCAGAGCAAAGATTCTCTCTGCTTAGGCACGCGACTGCCGATCCCGTCACACCGGATAATCTGGTGGCTCGGATGCTGCAGAGCCAGGACCAGTGGAGGAGTGTCCAGCAGGCGGCAAAAATAATCACCCAAGCGCTACAGCAGCAATGGAGGGAGGAGGAGATCGCGTCGGGTGCCATCACGAATCCAGCCTCACCTCGAGCGTTACGGGAAGCCGATTCAGCGGGACAAGAGCGTCTGGAGCAGCGACGCCGGGCTCGCAATCGTCAAGCACGGGAGCGAAGAGCTCGAGAACGCTTGGAGCAGAGTGGTGGCATTGAGAGAGATCCATCAGTTCCACGAAGAGCTAACGCAGAAAGCAGTGTGGCCCATCAACAAGAGCCACAATTGAACGAGGACACTCCTACGCATCCTATTGCGCCACCTATTCCCAGGCGTGGCCGGGGCGCACCACCTTCGCCGACAACGTTTAGGATGCGTAGAGAGCGGAGAAACTACATTGAATAAACCCGAATATTGAAAGAGCCTACAGGCAGTGATAGCGGACTGGAACGGGGACCCTATTTACATGGATAAGATTACTAACGCCAACAAGGAGAAGAAAAGCTCGAAGGAGTCGAACAACACGACGGACACGGATTGGGATAAAGCCATTGACGACTTCATCCAGGAGGCACTACGGTGGGTCGACTGCATAGGCGAACCCAAGAAGAAGGAGAAGAAGAAGCCGCAAGTAGAAGCAGCGAGTTGTGTTGATCAGCTTTGCCCAAACGTCCAAAGACGAGGACTGCTGAAAAGCGTTGTGAGAAGGGGGAAAGCTCAACTTTCGATGAAGCACAGACGAAGACAACATCAGAATTCGTCACCCAAACGAAGAAAGGACGAGTCCCCAAGGAGCGGGCTCAGACCAAAGCTGTGCCTAAACAGAGCAAGGCCAGCAAACCAGTGGAGAAGAAGCCCAAGAAGAAGAGCCGGAAGCAGAAGCAGAGGAAGCGACCGGAGGCAATCCTCGTTGGGATAGTAAGTGAAGGAACCAGCTATGCACATATCCTACGAGGTCTCAAGACCGACCAAACTCTGCAGGAGTTTGGTGCAACAATCCAACTCAGTTAAGTGTGCTTCAAACCCCACCATCCACGACGGTCAGCAGTGAGCAATCGTCGGAAGTGAATCGAGCTACTGCGCTTCCAAATCTATCGCTGGTGCCGGAGAATCAACTGCGGAACAAAGCGCCACCGAAACGCCGATAAAACTGTCTGTTCAAAATGGTGCACGACTAGAGTTTGAAATTCTGGTAGAGGATGACAACTATATAGGAATTGAAAAGCCAACTATTCTTCCCGCGTCGGAAGAAGATCCCGAAATTGCAGCCTTTGCGACAGGGCAACCAGAGATCAATGTAATGAGCTTCATTGAAGATGGCAACTATATAGGAATTGAAAAGCCAACTATTCTTCCCGCGTCGGAAGAAGATCCCGAAATTGCAGCCTTTGCGACAGGGCAACCAGAGATCAATGTAATGAGCTTCAAGGGTGCGACGCACCTAGAAGGGGGGGAGCTGCTCCTTGAACTTAACGCCCTATCTGAGAACGACAGAGAGGGCGTTGAGAGGGTTTTAGGTTGCAAATGGGACAAGGAGCTTGTCTCAATTAAAACCCTCTCCCAACACCATGTGTTGGAATGCCGTGGTCTCGATGAGGTGACTACGGCACATGAGCTTTCTGAAAAATAGCAAGGGAAGTGCTATATATTCCCAAACGAAGGGCGCAGCAAAGGCGACCAATTCACCATTGGCGTCTCGCATCCGCGCAAAGGGTGCAAAAGGGGCAGTTGAGGCTGCTCCTGAAGAGAACGAGGCGCAGCCCGCTCTGGTGGTGCTAGAGCAGGAGAGCCTCTGCGGGCACCTGAAGCAGAGCGCTCAAGAGCTCTATGACTACATCCACTCGGTTAATAAGTCGAGTAAAGTAGTCCGAGACATGTGTGCCAAGGTTCTAAACCTGGCATCACAGGTCGCACGGGCCGAGCGAAAGCGGTCCCGTGTAGTAGAGCAATCTACACAAACTGCCCCGGCACGGAAAGAGTCTGCTAGCGCAACTACGCAGACCACCGAGCCGAAGAAGGGCAGTAAGGGTCCTTCCGGGCAGAAGCCTGCGAAGGAAGTTGGGCATAAGAAGCCCAAGAAGGTCCAGCCCTCGGTTGAGCCCCCAACTAGTGGGGAAGAGGGCTGGACGGTTGTAGGCAGGAAGAAGAAGCCTGCAAAGGACGGGGCAAACCGCCAGCAAAAGCCCCGGAAAGACTTGCCGCAGGCAAGGGGGTCTGGCAAGGGGGCCGAGAAAGGCAAGAAAGATGCCCGGCCCCCGAAGAGGTTTGCCGGTAGATCGAAACGGTGTGCAATCATCAAGCCAGGTCAAGCCGGAGAAGGGTCTCACGTACGCGGAGATCCTTCGGCAAGTGCGCTCGGATGAGGCACTTAAAGGAGTCAGCGACTCTATTCATAGGGTGCGACGCACCTAGAAGGGGGGGAGCTGCTCCTTGAACTTAACGCCCTATCTGAGAACGACAGAGAGGGCGTTGAGAGGGTTTTAGGTTGCAAATGGGACAAGGAGCTTGTCTCAATTAAAACCCTCTCCCAACACCATGTGTTGGAATGCCGTGGTCTCGATGAGGTGACTACGGCACATGAGCTTTCTGAAAAATAGCAAGGGAAGTGCTATATATTCCCAAACGAAGGGCGCAGCAAAGGCGACCAATTCACCATTGGCGTCTCGCATCCGCGCAAAGGGTGCAAAAGGGGCAGTTGAGGCTGCTCCTGAAGAGAACGAGGCGCAGCCCGCTCTGGTGGTGCTAGAGCAGGAGAGCCTCTGCGGGCACCTGAAGCAGAGCGCTCAAGAGCTCTATGACTACATCCACTCGGTTAATAAGTCGAGTAAAGTAGTCCGAGACATGTGTGCCAAGGTTCTAAACCTGGCATCACAGGTCGCACGGGCCGAGCGAAAGCGGTCCCGTGTAGTAGAGCAATCTACACAAACTGCCCCGGCACGGAAAGAGTCTGCTAGCGCAACTACGCAGACCACCGAGCCGAAGAAGGGCAGTAAGGGTCCTTCCGGGCAGAAGCCTGCGAAGGAAGTTGGGCATAAGAAGCCCAAGAAGGTCCAGCCCTCGGTTGAGCCCCCAACTAGTGGGGAAGAGGGCTGGACGGTTGTAGGCAGGAAGAAGAAGCCTGCAAAGGACGGGGCAAACCGCCAGCAAAAGCCCCGGAAAGACTTGCCGCAGGCAAGGGGGTCTGGCAAGGGGGCCGAGAAAGGCAAGAAAGATGCCCGGCCCCCGAAGAGGTTTGCCGGTAGATCGAAACGGTGTGCAATCATCAAGCCAGGTCAAGCCGGAGAAGGGTCTCACGTACGCGGAGATCCTTCGGCAAGTGCGCTCGGATGAGGCACTTAAAGGAGTCAGCGACTCTATTCATAGGGTGCGACGCACCTAGAAGGGGGGGAGCTGCTCCTTGAACTTAACGCCCTATCTGAGAACGACAGAGAGGGCGTTGAGAGGGTTTTAGGTTGCAAATGGGACAAGGAGCTTGTCTCAATTAAAACCCTCTCCCAACACCATGTGTTGGAATGCCGTGGTCTCGATGAGGTGACTACGGCACATGAGCTTTCTGAAAAATAGCAAGGGAAGTGCTATATATTCCCAAACGAAGGGCGCAGCAAAGGCGACCAATTCACCATTGGCGTCTCGCATCCGCGCAAAGGGTGCAAAAGGGGCAGTTGAGGCTGCTCCTGAAGAGAACGAGGCGCAGCCCGCTCTGGTGGTGCTAGAGCAGGAGAGCCTCTGCGGGCACCTGAAGCAGAGCGCTCAAGAGCTCTATGACTACATCCACTCGGTTAATAAGTCGAGTAAAGTAGTCCGAGACATGTGTGCCAAGGTTCTAAACCTGGCATCACAGGTCGCACGGGCCGAGCGAAAGCGGTCCCGTGTAGTAGAGCAATCTACACAAACTGCCCCGGCACGGAAAGAGTCTGCTAGCGCAACTACGCAGACCACCGAGCCGAAGAAGGGCAGTAAGGGTCCTTCCGGGCAGAAGCCTGCGAAGGAAGTTGGGCATAAGAAGCCCAAGAAGGTCCAGCCCTCGGTTGAGCCCCCAACTAGTGGGGAAGAGGGCTGGACGGTTGTAGGCAGGAAGAAGAAGCCTGCAAAGGACGGGGCAAACCGCCAGCAAAAGCCCCGGAAAGACTTGCCGCAGGCAAGGGGGTCTGGCAAGGGGGCCGAGAAAGGCAAGAAAGATGCCCGGCCCCCGAAGAGGTTTGCCGGTAGATCGAAACGGTGTGCAATCATCAAGCCAGGTCAAGCCGGAGAAGGGTCTCACGTACGCGGAGATCCTTCGGCAAGTGCGCTCGGATGAGGCACTTAAAGGAGTCAGCGACTCTATTCATAGGGTGCGACGCACCTAGAAGGGGGGGAGCTGCTCCTTGAACTTAACGCCCTATCTGAGAACGACAGAGAGGGCGTTGAGAGGGTTTTAGGTTGCAAATGGGACAAGGAGCTTGTCTCAATTAAAACCCTCTCCCAACACCATGTGTTGGAATGCCGTGGTCTCGATGAGGTGACTACGGCACATGAGCTTTCTGAAAAATAGCAAGGGAAGTGCTATATATTCCCAAACGAAGGGCGCAGCAAAGGCGACCAATTCACCATTGGCGTCTCGCATCCGCGCAAAGGGTGCAAAAGGGGCAGTTGAGGCTGCTCCTGAAGAGAACGAGGCGCAGCCCGCTCTGGTGGTGCTAGAGCAGGAGAGCCTCTGCGGGCACCTGAAGCAGAGCGCTCAAGAGCTCTATGACTACATCCACTCGGTTAATAAGTCGAGTAAAGTAGTCCGAGACATGTGTGCCAAGGTTCTAAACCTGGCATCACAGGTCGCACGGGCCGAGCGAAAGCGGTCCCGTGTAGTAGAGCAATCTACACAAACTGCCCCGGCACGGAAAGAGTCTGCTAGCGCAACTACGCAGACCACCGAGCCGAAGAAGGGCAGTAAGGGTCCTTCCGGGCAGAAGCCTGCGAAGGAAGTTGGGCATAAGAAGCCCAAGAAGGTCCAGCCCTCGGTTGAGCCCCCAACTAGTGGGGAAGAGGGCTGGACGGTTGTAGGCAGGAAGAAGAAGCCTGCAAAGGACGGGGCAAACCGCCAGCAAAAGCCCCGGAAAGACTTGCCGCAGGCAAGGGGGTCTGGCAAGGGGGCCGAGAAAGGCAAGAAAGATGCCCGGCCCCCGAAGAGGTTTGCCGGTAGATCGAAACGGTGTGCAATCATCAAGCCAGGTCAAGCCGGAGAAGGGTCTCACGTACGCGGAGATCCTTCGGCAAGTGCGCTCGGATGAGGCACTTAAAGGAGTCAGCGACTCTATTCATAGGGTGCGACGCACCTAGAAGGGGGGGAGCTGCTCCTTGAACTTAACGCCCTATCTGAGAACGACAGAGAGGGCGTTGAGAGGGTTTTAGGTTGCAAATGGGACAAGGAGCTTGTCTCAATTAAAACCCTCTCCCAACACCATGTGTTGGAATGCCGTGGTCTCGATGAGGTGACTACGGCACATGAGCTGGTAGATGCTATTGAGGACCAGGCGAAAGTCAACATAGACCCGTCCTGCGTCCGGCTGCGTAAAGCCTACGGGCAAACGCAGGTGGCGTCACTGAGAGTGTCGCCAGTGATCGAGGCCGTCCTGCTTACGCTTAAGACGGTCCAGATCGGGTGGTCGAAGGGCCACTTTAGAAAGCCTTTGGCAGTGGCTGCAAACGTCCAAAGACGAGGACTGCTGAAAAGCGTTGTGAGAAGGGGGAAAGCTCAACTTTCGATGAAGCACAGACGAAGACAACATCAGAATTCGTCACCCAAACGAAGAAAGGACGAGTCCCCAAGGAGCGGGCTCAGACCAAAGCTGTGCCTAAACAGAGCAAGGCCAGCAAACCAGTGGAGAAGAAGCCCAAGAAGAAGAGCCGGAAGCAGAAGCAGAGGAAGCGACCGGAGGCAATCCTCGTTGGGATAGTAAGTGAAGGAACCAGCTATGCACATATCCTACGAGGTCTCAAGACCGACCAAACTCTGCAGGAGTTTGGTGCAACAATCCAACTCAGTTAAGTGTGCTTCAAACCCCACCATCCACGACGGTCAGCAGTGAGCAATCGTCGGAAGTGAATCGAGCTACTGCGCTTCCAAATCTATCGCTGGTGCCGGAGAATCAACTGCGGAACAAAGCGCCACCGAAACGCCGATAAAACTGTCTGTTCAAAATGGTGCACGACTAGAGTTTGAAATTCTGGTAGAGGATGACAACTATATAGGAATTGAAAAGCCAACTATTCTTCCCGCGTCGGAAGAAGATCCCGAAATTGCAGCCTTTGCGACAGGGCAACCAGAGATCAATGTAATGAGCTTCATTGAATTAATCACGAGTCCACCACCGAAATCCACCTTGCATCGAACCCTACGAAAGTGTGCATTCTCCATATACGGTACACTAGAGGTGGATACCACACAACCGCGGGCCGTTCCCGCTCTCAGAGCATAAGTCACTCCAGGGACTTGTCCTGGACTTGTATATTAAACAACAATCGGCAGGAGCCCTTCATGGGAACAACTCCTGCGGGGCAGCTCTCGGGTTTGCAATCCACATGGCCCGGGAGCATGGCGTATGGGTGGAAGCAATTTCATTCCATACGCCAGAGTACGGCAGGGTACCGCACAGAGCGGACATGGGCAATTCGCCATGTCGCTCGTTGATAAGACAATTAGCCAGTCAAAGACCAGGATATGCTATTATTATACGTTCCGAGCCAGAGTATCTCTAACAAGGGACGCTCTGTACAGTTATCGGTTCGACAAGTTCCCCGATCTTACGCCTGACCCCGGCTCTGAGTGTGTTGTCTCATAAGGGCACACACCAACCCTCGCATGGCCTCCCTGCTTGCAAAGATAACCATGGGGGTCCGTGGGCGGCTTTGCAATACTGGCAAGGATAGCGGTCCGTAGTTGGGACCCAGAAACATGAACAGTTTTCTGAAAAATAGCAAGGGAAGTGCTATATATTCCCAAACGAAGGGCGCAGCAAAGGCGACCAATTCACCATTGGCGTCTCGCATCCGCGCAAAGGGTGCAAAAGGGGCAGTTGAGGCTGCTCCTGAAGAGAACGAGGCGCAGCCCGCTCTGGTGGTGCTAGAGCAGGAGAGCCTCTGCGGGCACCTGAAGCAGAGCGCTCAAGAGCTCTATGACTACATCCACTCGGTTAATAAGTCGAGTAAAGTAGTCCGAGACATGTGTGCCAAGGTTCTAAACCTGGCATCACAGGTCGCACGGGCCGAGCGAAAGCGGTCCCGTGTAGTAGAGCAATCTACACAAACTGCCCCGGCACGGAAAGAGTCTGCTAGCGCAACTACGCAGACCACCGAGCCGAAGAAGGGCAGTAAGGGTCCTTCCGGGCAGAAGCCTGCGAAGGAAGTTGGGCATAAGAAGCCCAAGAAGGTCCAGCCCTCGGTTGAGCCCCCAACTAGTGGGGAAGAGGGCTGGACGGTTGTAGGCAGGAAGAAGAAGCCTGCAAAGGACGGGGCAAACCGCCAGCAAAAGCCCCGGAAAGACTTGCCGCAGGCAAGGGGGTCTGGCAAGGGGGCCGAGAAAGGCAAGAAAGATGCCCGGCCCCCGAAGAGGTTTGCCGGTAGATCGAAACGGTGTGCAATCATCAAGCCAGGTCAAGCCGGAGAAGGGTCTCACGTACGCGGAGATCCTTCGGCAAGTGCGCTCGGATGAGGCACTTAAAGGAGTCAGCGACTCTATTCATAGGGTGCGACGCACCTAGAAGGGGGGGAGCTGCTCCTTGAACTTAACGCCCTATCTGAGAACGACAGAGAGGGCGTTGAGAGGGTTTTAGGTTGCAAATGGGACAAGGAGCTTGTCTCAATTAAAACCCTCTCCCAACACCATGTGTTGGAATGCCGTGGTCTCGATGAGGTGACTACGGCACATGAGCTTTCTGAAAAATAGCAAGGGAAGTGCTATATATTCCCAAACGAAGGGCGCAGCAAAGGCGACCAATTCACCATTGGCGTCTCGCATCCGCGCAAAGGGTGCAAAAGGGGCAGTTGAGGCTGCTCCTGAAGAGAACGAGGCGCAGCCCGCTCTGGTGGTGCTAGAGCAGGAGAGCCTCTGCGGGCACCTGAAGCAGAGCGCTCAAGAGCTCTATGACTACATCCACTCGGTTAATAAGTCGAGTAAAGTAGTCCGAGACATGTGTGCCAAGGTTCTAAACCTGGCATCACAGGTCGCACGGGCCGAGCGAAAGCGGTCCCGTGTAGTAGAGCAATCTACACAAACTGCCCCGGCACGGAAAGAGTCTGCTAGCGCAACTACGCAGACCACCGAGCCGAAGAAGGGCAGTAAGGGTCCTTCCGGGCAGAAGCCTGCGAAGGAAGTTGGGCATAAGAAGCCCAAGAAGGTCCAGCCCTCGGTTGAGCCCCCAACTAGTGGGGAAGAGGGCTGGACGGTTGTAGGCAGGAAGAAGAAGCCTGCAAAGGACGGGGCAAACCGCCAGCAAAAGCCCCGGAAAGACTTGCCGCAGGCAAGGGGGTCTGGCAAGGGGGCCGAGAAAGGCAAGAAAGATGCCCGGCCCCCGAAGAGGTTTGCCGGTAGATCGAAACGGTGTGCAATCATCAAGCCAGGTCAAGCCGGAGAAGGGTCTCACGTACGCGGAGATCCTTCGGCAAGTGCGCTCGGATGAGGCACTTAAAGGAGTCAGCGACTCTATTCATAGGGTGCGACGCACCTAGAAGGGGGGGAGCTGCTCCTTGAACTTAACGCCCTATCTGAGAACGACAGAGAGGGCGTTGAGAGGGTTTTAGGTTGCAAATGGGACAAGGAGCTTGTCTCAATTAAAACCCTCTCCCAACACCATGTGTTGGAATGCCGTGGTCTCGATGAGGTGACTACGGCACATGAGCTGGTAGATGCTATTGAGGACCAGGCGAAAGTCAACATAGACCCGTCCTGCGTCCGGCTGCGTAAAGCCTACGGGCAAACGCAGGTGGCGTCACTGAGAGTGTCGCCAGTGATCGAGGCCGTCCTGCTTACGCTTAAGACGGTCCAGATCGGGTGGTCGAAGGGCCACTTTAGAAAGCCTTTGGCAGTGGCTGAGAGCCGCTGCTTCAGGTGCCGCCAAATGGGCCATATTGCTAAGGACTGCAAATGGCCCAGTCCTGAGGGACTGTGTCTCCGGTGTGGTGAACCGGGACACGAGGCGAAAGGTTGTAAGAATGCTATAAAGTGCATTGCTTGCAAAGGGGAGCGAGCTCTCCGACACCGAATAGGTGACAAGCGTTGCCCATTGAGTGTTCGAGGGGGGAATGACCACAAACTGTATGGCTGAAGTCCTTCCGATCAATCTGCGGCATTCCGCAGCCGCTCAGCAGTTGTTCTGGCAGACAACGCTGGAGCATAAGGTGGATGTAGCCCTCGTATCTTCTTCTTCTTCTATTTTGTTGAACCAGGGTATAGCCTTCTATGCGTATGGGTAACTATTGTTCCCACCACATATTCAAAGGTTAACTGCTTCGTTTGGGTTTGCGACTGAGTCCTAGGACTGCTCGAGAGTCATCTACCCGTAGCGGAGTGTGTTGTTTTTCTGCTTGTTTTTCTGGTCTGTTGTCAGATGGGTGGTTTTATGCTTTCCGTTTACGGTGCTTGTTTCATGGCTTGCTTGGTTCTATTCAGAGCGAGATTTCTGTTTCTCTTAGGAATTTGGTAATGTTTCTGATCATGTATCCGTTCTGATCTTTCCATTTCTCTAGAAATGTATCGAAGGAAATGTCATACTTTTCTCGTTGGGTCTGATATCTGTTGCAGTAAAAAATGTTGTGTATTCCTGTTTCAGGAATATTACATGTCTCACAATTGCCATTGTCGGTAATTCTCATTATGTTGAGCCAATATTTTGAAAGGTCATGTCCAGCTATGATTCTGTTTGTTGTTTTTATCTCATGGGGTGTAAGCCTTGATTTGTGATGCCATGGTTTATCTGCAAATTCTTTTTGGAATCTCAGGAATTTGCGTCCTTTTTTCTCACTAGTGTTTTTAAACCATTCTCTATTCTCCGTTTTTACGTTTTCAACTAGCATATTATTAATATCTGTTAATCGGAATTTGTTATTGTGTATAGTTGTTTCGAAAATGCCCTTTTTTGCTAGCTCATCTGCTTTCTCATTTCCCTGCAGGCCAATGTGCCCTGGAATCCATCTTATTTCTGAGTTTGAAATTTTGCATCCATTCAGGATGTTGTATGTTATTTCGTCTATTTGGTTGAGGGATTGAGAATTTATGAGGATTTTGCACGCGGCCTGACTGTCCGTAAGGATTATGGAGTTTTTGATTTTTTCTTTAATTATTATTTCTATGGCTTTTTCTATGGCGGTTAGTTCTATGGATGTTATCGGAGTTAAGTATTTTGTTCTAGATTTCAGTGCCCAGTATCTATTGCTATTTGGATATGTTATGTATATTCCTATACCACATCCCTCGACACTCTTACTGCCGTCTGTAGCCCTCGTATCGGAACCCCACAAGTCGCAGACTGTGGGGCCAAAATGGGTTACCGATAAAGCGAGAGAGGTCGCAATAGTTGCTGTAGGCAAGTACCCGATCCAGCAAGTGCTAGCCCCTAGCACGGGCGGGTATTGCATTGCAGTGATTGGAGGCGTCACTTACTGTAGGGTTTACACGCCACCCCGGTGGACCGTCGTACAATACGAGAGTATGTTGATTAGCTATGATGCATAACTGGAATCAAGTTATTCAAAACTTCCGAAATCTTGTCAGGACCACATCATCTCAGATATCTGAATATCATGCAGAAAGTAATGCTGTTAATGTTGTTGCGTGTGTATGAGACATTGAAGAGGTGACTTCCATTATAAGAGGATTGTTATGGAAAGGCGATGGAGGAATACGAGTGCCAGTACAGTACAGTGCTGCAGTGCCAGTGGCGCTCCCGAGACACAGAGGAGGTCTTAACCTCCATATTCCCGCCAGAAGCTATTTTCTAAAAACTAGGTGTTAGACACCCCACAATTATTAGGTAGAGTTTTTTTCAATACTCATAAATTGTGTACGGAGCAAACGGAAAACCAAAATTCAGAAAAAAATATTGCAACAAGCTAATATGTAAATAAAATGAATAGATAAATGGTTCAATTGTTGAAAGCAAACGTAGAAAGGTATTACGCATTGCCAAGTTCCTCATAGATCCTGCCATTATTGGTCTACAAATAAATTTTACTCCCTTATACGGACTACATACTGCTTGTTGAAGATGTTATGGCTTCCAGATCCTTCTTGTAAGAACATCCCGACGGCACTTCACTAGCCAGCCGGATGATCATGTCTCGATTATCAGTGTACAAACATTTTAGCGATTCTGTGAAAGAATTTTATCGAACGATTAGTGAACCCGGTTGAAGTAAATTTCCTTGACGTATTGTGTTAACGCTTGTGAGCACATACCGAATATAGCCGACCGCAGCTTTGTTTCTGGATTTTCCAGGTGAAGAAACATCACCGAGAGTATTTGCCGCAGTATGTCCTGCCAACGTTCCAGTACACTTTGCTGATCGGATAATAAAGCTTCGGACGAAGCGGCATCAAGTTTAAGGCGCCCAAGACACACGGCAGCTAGTTCGCGTACTTCACCACTTGGATCGTCCAGCCGAGACATGATAGGGAACGCTATCAGCTTCAACGATTCAAAGTTTAACGCTTGCAGCCTTACTAGCGCCTTCAGCGTATAGGCACGTGTGGATATACAATTGTCATCGATCAATCCGGCGAGTACGTTAAGATATTTCGGTAATAGCGAAGCATACTAAGGGTGAAAGTGTGTTTATAGATAGATAAAAGCATTTGTATGAAAATCGAATGCAATTTGTCATGAATCCTTACCACTTCTGCATCAACACCTTGCGCCATCGAAGCGAAACAGGCTGCTGCCATCGTTCGTACAGATTCGGCGCTTCTACCTGCCGTCCACACCAAATGAGGGCTGATTAAGTCTGTGCCAAGCGAACAGGAAACGTAAAGTGAAAATATTTCACACATAAAAGAACTGTTAGTACTACTTACCATCCGTGAAAGTTGTCAACATGATGATCTGTTCATCTTTCGATTGTTGATTATGAACGTTCCACGACAGCATTCCCTGTAACGAGTGAAGAGAAAAACAATTTAAAGAACAATTCCAATCCACTCATGAGCTTAGACTATCTAATAACGCATGCGTAGCTTACCACAGAAATAGCGCTAAAAAGTTTAACCTTTCCTTCAGGAGCCGCATGTTTTATAGCCTTCTGCAGCGTCTCTTTCAATGCAGTAAAGTTTGTTTCCTGAAAATGCATAATATTTCCGTAAAAAGCACTCTCTTTTGCGAAGTCTTGCGAACATGAATGCATGTACATTGTATCCTTTCCCTTCCTGAAATCCACACAACGACACGATTCCGCACAGCAAAAGAATGCTTGTGCTAGCGTCAGAATTTTCACTATTCAGATGGCCAATGCTGCCTAGCACGCTCGCAAGATGATGCTGATGTAAACGATCCAAGTCACTATCGAGCTGACGCAACACGTCCACACCAAACTCATGCACCGACGTTTTTGCTTCTAATCCCTGGCAGAAAGCCACCACCTTTAGGGCCACCGTGTACAGGGTACGTTCCAGCGTTTGATGCTCACACGCTTCGGTTACCGCGATTTCCTCTAAACCTGAAATCAATTTATCCCGCTTTTGACCGACGGTAGCAAGAATGCTACAAAATTCTAGCACCTCTCGCTGGTACGTCGTATCCTGATGGTTGTGGCAAACGTCAGGGTCGAGCAGCAGTGCTGCAAACTTGCGGACGTCTTTGCTTTTTGACTCGTCCTGTACACAACTTGCGAACAGTGTGCGCATACAGCGCAATTGCCCAATAGTGGGATATTTCCGAAACGTGCTCAACACATGTTGACTCCAGGTATCGTAATCGAGCAGAATGCCCATCAATTCACACACGTTTAGCGCCTGAAAGTGATAAATGGCTGTTAATACAGTGATCAACGATCAGCGTCTGCTTCAAAGTCTTACCTCCAGCACGATTCCTTTTTCCACATCCATGCAAGCTTTCGCAAGCACCGGATTTACCTCGACGAACAGCGTTGAAAAGTCGCTCTCGGCGTGTAACACTATCTGCCTCAACAATTTCGTAGCGTGCAGACGAATATTTTCCTTCCACTCTTCCATTTCGTGCAGAACCAAATTCACCACCCGGAGGCTACGTTGCACGATTGCACGGCAAGCGATTGTAGGTCGTTCATATCGCTCCACCGGATACCCAACCGGAAGCTTCTCGATCAAAGCAACCTTCGATAGCTCGGTCTCATTCTCTTGGTAGTACAGTTCTCCGACTTTCTTCCAGCCTGCCTGAATGTCTTCCCGCACTTCTGCCGTTTCATCACACAAGCTAGAAAAGGCAAAAATTTCATTAGATTGTAATTTTTTTTTCATCATTCATCAATACATACCAGTTCAAGACCAATGGAAGAATGCGATGAAAGAAGGAATATCGATCACGCAGCTTTTGTAGCATAACACATCCGACTCGACCGCAAGCACGCCTCACATACGGTACGTCATCCATTAGCAATGGCGACAGAGCCATAATGATCTCCGACACACGATCGCCATTCGACAGGATGTGCAACGACAGTACGCCGAGTGTTTCGATAGCCGCAATACGGTTCGCCGAATGCCGATGCGGCAGGATGGACTTGGCCGGCTCGACCAGCGCTTCCGCACGGTAGTGTAAGCTCGGTGTGGCCTCGGCTAGCAGCATCACGATTTCGCAGGCTTTCTTTTGTGCGGCCGGGTACGGATCACGCAACGTTTTGATCAGTATGTCAACCACACTGTCAAACACTTTCAGCAAAGGATCAGCATGACTTCCATCCGGGTCGCTATACTTCACTACCAACGCCTCCAGCTGCTCTAGCAACTGCAACCGAAGTTCCTCACTTTCTTCGATCGTTTCTGCCTGTCCGATACGTTTTGCCAAAACTGGCACAATGCAACTAAGATAGTAATCGTTTGTAGGAAGCTTCACCAACAGCGCGTCCATTGCCGATACGGCCAGTGTCCGTACGGATTCGAACCGGTCGCCATAACAGCGTAGAATGTGAAGGTACGTTTCGTCAAACAATCGCCGCGAACACTGTTCATCAGTTTCGGTACCGTGGATGAAGTTTTTCTCGAAATCCTTCAACGCTCGCTGGCGTACCATCCGGTCCGGGTTTTGAACCGCGGCACAGAACGATTCAGTGGACATTTTCTCATCGCCCCCGGTGGA
>KZ063953.1:12063-22483 GCA_002091835.1 Anopheles maculatus | reverse complement strand
TTTCATCACTAATGAGTTATGCTCTTCTATCTTAGTTTTTGATTTATATTTTGTGCAGTTGGAAGATTCATTACTAACAGCATATTTCACTCTATATCGAAAGAGTTTCTAAAATTATATTTTATATTTCTATAAAAAAAAAACATTTTTTCAATTTTTCAACGCTATTCTACTTGTTTAGTTGTTGATCTCATTATTTAATTTGTTGTTTTATTTTCTTGATTTTCAATTTGTAGTTTGCGAGTTTATTTATGAGTTTTATTTTTGATATGCTCTTTAAGTTTATTCTCTTTTTCACACTGTTTTCTTTTCATGTTTTCATTTACACGTTTGCAATACAAAGTCAACAATTTAGTTGTTTAATTTGCTGCACGCATTTTTGTCTTGCATCGCTATTAGTATGTTATAGTCGGCAGTTTTATTACGTACATCAGTTGATAATGTTTAACACTCGAATAAATACATAAATTTTATACTTCTATCTACCAATCTTATCTTTATACTTCTATCAAACCAATATCTTTACATGCTTTTTTCTCATTTAGTTGCTAGTTTTATCAATAACACGCTGTTGTTTAATTTATGTCGGGCTTGTTGTATTTTAATCATCATTTGTTCTGCGTTCTTGTGGTTCTTTCCTATCTGTTTGGTTTTTTTTTATTTGTTTCTGTTTTTTTCCGTCCATCATTTTGTTCTTTTTCAAGAAAATTCACATCACACTTTATAGTGCATTCTTTTTATTAATAAGGCATACTTGTTCAATTGTTTTTACTTATGTCAATTGATATTTATTTTATCTCGTTCCCTTCTTACACTGTCTTGTGTTTTAAATCACTTTCATCTTCTCCTGCATTAGTAAGCGCTTTTATATGTTACTTATATGTTTGATGAAAGCGTCCAAAACAATCAAAATCATTCCTCTTTTTCTAGCTAAGAACTCTACCAACTGTCACATGCAAACAATTTCACCACGAATAAATTACTTCTAGCATTCTGATACATTCTGTTGGAGCACACAAACGTACTGTTTACTAACCGATAAAGTCTGTTTTCGGAGGCGGTTGGGTTTTGCTTCAAATTGGCTTCCAGTACGTTGCAATCATTAATAAGGGCGAAAAATTGAAGGAAACCCCCCTCCACACCGTTTTCCCAAGCGTTCAACCGCAAGGATGTGCATACGCGGCTGTCATAAATATTCCAAATGTGAGACGCTTTTTCTATTTTCCGGTTGCTTTTTATTTTTTGGGAAACTTCTAACTTTTTGTGGTATAGTAGCGTTATCTGGGTGTTCGTCCTCTTGTCCCAGGTGTACGCCGGTGTGTCCTTCGATGATCGGTGACATAGGATGCGGACTTACTTGGCGATTGTTGGTTGCTGGGTTTCCACGAGTGTCCTCGTGAGTAAGTCGTTGAGGGAGATTTCCGGAACCGGAAAGGTGGTCCCGGTCGTTACGATGAAACACACACACACACACAGAGTAGGCGGAGCTACTGGTAGACAGTAGTCGTACGCTACGATTGGTTAGCGGCTGAAGTTTGTTAACCACGCCCAGTGCGCACGATAAGACAGAAATAGCTGGAAACTGGCGTTCTGTGTGTACGGTGACAGTTGCAGGAAGCAACCCTGCCCAGGTTAAACCTACCAAACACGCTCGTAGACAGCTCGCGCCCGGAAGAAGAGGGAAACAGTCAGTAGCAATGGCATCGTGGCGACGGTCGCATCCAGCTCGCCAACTCGTGTCCCTCGGTCACTATTTCGTCGCTAAGTGGTGGTGTCTTCTTGCTTTAGCGCAAAAGTCGTCGCTCCAACACGGGTCGGGCGGGCGCTAGTGCCTCCATTACGGACGAAAAACAGGGACGTCATTACCTATTACGCGGGCCAACGTCGAGGCGAACCGATTTTCTTGGTCTCCCGCTTGCTCGTACCGTTGTGGCTGGCGGAACAAAAAAAAACAGCCTACATTAGACATTTCCCATTCTTGTTTTTTTTTTTCGCTACAACACCGCAGATTGGTGAAGAATTTTCCGAGAACTTTCGGTTGAAGCGGAACCCTTGAACGGGATTTTGTCGGCAGCATGGTGTAGGGAAGAAGTGGCGGGAGTTAAGTAATAGCCTCGGTACGCTAGTTTTTCCGTTTTCCCAGTTGGGATTCCGGCACATAAGGGGGAGCTTTTCTGGGTTTCTTTTTGCTCTCTCGCTCTCTCTCTCTCTCCCTCTCGCAGCTTTCTTTCTGCAGCGCTGGGCTTCAGGTGGGAATCGTCGACATGACATGGTCTCGTGAAAATGCTGATGGAACGAAATGGAATTGACACCGGGTGCGATTGTTTCAGTGGTCCTCCCACTACATCCATCCGTAACTTCACGAAACCCATTTCGATGTACAAAAATAGCTACTGTTTTTAATGGTCTGCCCTTGTTGTAGCGAGCAAACGTTGTTCCGTCGACCGTCTTGTTGGAGTTAGAGTGGTGGATTTTTTGTTCTTCTTCTCCGGAATGGATTGTTTACCCTTTGACCCGTTTGTTTGCTGATGTCACCGTACTTCACATGTGCACGAGATACGGTGGGTAGGTAAATGTAGCACTTGTGTTCTTGGGAGATGTACACGAATTATTCAAGTGTTTGTTTGTGACAATTCTACAACATTAGATCGTTTTGAGTAATGTAAAAACTTTGCTGTAACAAAGCAGTTTTGGTAGCAGTATCACTAACCAGCTTGAACGTCACATCTAGGCTTAGTAATACTAGCTACTGCCTTAAGCGCGGGTTGGAAGCACTCGAATCTATTAACGCTTGTTGAACATTTTATAATCAATTTGACAATTCCTCTTACAGAAACCATACATTTGTCCCTTTTTCGTGTGTGTTTCGAGGTCAATGGTGTGTGTCTCTTCTCAGGTCTGTGAGAAAAATCGATAACCAGTTTTGCAGAGCAGAGCGCACCGACACACGCGTCTTCGTCCAAGAGCAAACCTAACAACCAAAGCCGCAGAGTATGTTCAGCTTAACAGCCATTCTCTCTTCGCTTTCCCTTGCTGCTCTAGTGGACAGCTTTGGTGAAAATGTTTCAACGAGAAAAGCTTGTATGGCGCTTCTGGAAGCTTTGACAGTTGAGGTTTTCGTTTCCGATGAGAATCGCTAAGGGTACACAACATGGAAATGGAAAAAGAGCTGAAATTCAACACGGTTCTGGTGTGCAATAAGAAAGTTTCTAAATTTTCTTCGAGCTTTTAGGTAGAACAACCTTGCAGGGTTTTTAAGATAAAGATGGAAGGAAACATTTCGCAATTGATCTGGCATTTTTTGCTCTATATTGGGACGAAAGATATATAAGATAGAACGAGAGAGAGAGAGAGAGAAAGAGAGAGAGAGAGAGAGAGAGAGAGAGAGAGAGAGAGAAAGAGAGAGAGAGAGAAAGATTCACTTCTTATCTCTGGATATTTTAGTTACACGAACACTTAACTCACACATCAGGAATTTGTCACACATCAGACATTTTCCATGCATGCCGCAAAGAACTGCTTACTTTATCGTTCTTAATTCATCATCATCCGAAAACCCTGCAATTCCGTGTGTTTTGAAATATTTCAAACTCAGCTTGTGTGCAATATTGTGGACAAGTTATGATGCAACTCCATTGCTTCTGTAGGTGGAGGGTGTTTTAATGCGAATTGAGAACGGAATCTATATGAAAATAAAGTCTTATATTATCAAGATTCCTGTTTTTAATACAATAGCTGTATGCATATATAAAAAGATTGAAAAGGAACCAACATCTCAAGAACGAAAAACCTTTTTGTTCATAATATAATAAAACACAACATGACATTAGAAGATTCGATTTTCTTGTCGTCCTTTTACTTAGCATTTAAAGCAAACATCCCTGTCACAAATCTGGAGAAACTTTCGAGGCACGCATTTTTTTCTTTCGCGGCTGCTCATTATTTGCGCCTGCTGTTACGTCACCAGTACGTGTGTGGACTGTGCTTTATGTTGATGTTGATGGCCATCGTTGACGTTAAGAAACGTCAGCTGAAACATTTATTTGTTTATATTGAAACGATCACAACAAAGCTGGCTCTTGGGAATAAAAGTAAGGATTTCGAAAGGTTTGCTCTTATTATATTTCAATTTCTACTTTTAATTTCTTCTTTAGACCATGAAGCATCTTATCGCACGATAATGGAAACACTGAAATTACTTTTACGGCAACAATGTGTCAATTGGAAGTGATGTTATAAAACATCCGGAACGCGCAAACGAAGCTCTTTTTTGCTAATCAATAACACTTTATTGTGGTGTAATGTTTGATCTTTGGCACGAGAATCCTCTGCATCAAGGAGGACAATTGTAAGTATCAAATACTAATTTAAGATATGATGTTAAATGAACAACTGTTATCGTTCAGTTTTAGCACTCCTGGCGTCCCGAAATCTAGGCTTTGCGGAACCATTCCGGATCATAAACAACACTACATGTAAGAAACATGTTTGAAACTTAACCAAGCATTTTCTGCTGTTGTACATATTGATTCCTGAAACATGTAGTACCGGTTGAGCAGTACTGAGAACGAAGCAAGTGCATAATTGATTGAGTTAGGTATCACAAAGGATTCGGAAGGTATTGAAAGCATTGCTTCACACGAATACAGCATGACCGTAGAATTTCCATGACTGTTGCCTTACATTTTATAAAATGCTATTTTGTAAGAGTATGAGTTCTTGGCAAGACAAAAATAGAAGAGATTTTCATACTGAAACTTGGGGGTATCTCCGTTGCCTCGGATACCAGTATCAAATGTAATCCGAGCCGTTTCGCTAAATGCTCAACCTTTGACTTTGAGTAAATTAATTCATGCAAGCTCAGTTTCAAATACATATCAGAACATGGTAAACCAGACAGTTTCGAGTTTGATGAAATAACAGAAGCTAGGATTTTATATAGACAGTGCCTGCTCCAGAATGTGTACAAAAATTTAATGCAAACATATTAACACTGTCTTTTAATGTATTTACAGATGTACCTGACTGAAAGAAACGTTATCCTAACGCTACTACTAGTTACAGATGGCAATTTATCGTACCTAAAATCTTGTGTAACATCATACGACGCGCTGCAGTGTTGAATGAATATTATATTTAAGATGTTATTTACAAAACTGTTGTCGTGTCGCATCAATTATATTGCGGAGTATGATGACAGACTAATAGCAGTATGTGTGGTAAACTATATTTTAAACATATTTATCAAACGAAGGTTAGCTTAACACCCAAAAGCAGACAGAGAAAACTCGAAAGAGATGTATTGTTCACAACAAGCGAGCACATAAAACATTGTGCACGACATGAAACGGTATGCATGCTAGGGCTAGAGTTCCTCTTATAAGTGTCATATTGAGCATGCATGTATGTCAGGTTGGTCTATTCTACGCTTGCGAAAAGAATTCACTACTTCCACCGGTTCAATGGGCATTGTTTTACCGACCCGTAAATGCCAATACGGTTTTCACCGTGAACAGCACTCTATCTCTGACAAGATACAAAAGTCGGTTTCCTTTTGTGTTACGTCTCGAAGCCACTTTGTGTTTTCCATCGCTTCGGAAAGAAACAAATTGTTTCAATAAATCCTTCATCAAGACGGGGTACAAAAAAGGCTGCATGTTGAAGCAATTTAGGACTGTACTTGGCCCTGAATGTCGGGGGTGGTGTAGTGTAGTGTTATGATAGGCTTAGATCCGGTCACGTTCCGTAGTGTGTCTTCTCCTTCCCACACACACACCGAGTGGGAAGAAAAGCTCAATAGATGTCAAGTGTATGTACTGCAGGAAAGCCTTTTTGTTGCATTTTTCGCGTATGATACTCGGCCGGAAGTTGAAGTACCGATTCGATAGCTGTTCGAAGCGTACGGATGCAAGGGTGAATCACCTCGCGCTCAGGCCGAAGTGTATTGCACTTGATTATGAAGCTAAATCAAGAGTACCACGAAGAAGTGAGTTGCTGCAGGAAGGAACCATCGTAAATGGCTGAAAATTATCAAAGAAAACAATGTGTACACCGTGATAAGTTAGCTATGGAGCGTTACACGGTACGATGGAGTTATGCTAAACGAGTTTAAAGGCAAATGGAAAGTTTAAATAATGGGCGACCAACCAGCGTTATCTAACCGCCGCGAAACAAATATCGAAAAGCGATTGCACAATCAGAACACCAGCTTCACACCGCTGTTGTAGAATTTAAATCGCCACAAACCGACCACGATTTCGCTCAATCCACTTTTGTGCTACATTCCTAAACTAGGGACAAAACCCTTGCCACTGCCCCGGGGGGCGAGCAACGCCCATGTTGACAAAAATCCTCCTATAGACAATTCGGATACAACTTCCCGAACGCTTCGCTCGCTGCTTCTCTCAACCCTGCCCGCCGTGGAATTTCGATCGGTGCGCCATTGCCAAGACACAAGATGCATTGCGAGTACACGGATGTATGCGGCGTACAAATCCGAAGGATGCAAATGGCTGTAGGCGTATTACTGGCACCGCTCTAGCGTGAAGGCGTCAATGGAATCGTCGAGAGTTAAGCCCAGTTGCTCCGGGAACGCTACGGAATGCGAATCGGACATACAGCACCGGGTTTGCTGTGCCCGAAAAACTCCGTGCAAAGTCATCCGAGCGTACCGAAAACCCTTGTTTTTTTGTGATTACCAGAGCAATGCACCGACAAATATCCACCACACACACACACATACAGTGGGGAGATGCTTTACCGTCGTCATGCAAAGCATGCACGTATACTTTCTTGCAATTTCGTCCACATAGTTGAACGCGCCCGAGTTTAGTTGTGCGAGCGCCTAACTTTCGTGAAAACAAAAAAAAACGGAACAAACTGTAGCACGTTTGCTACTAATGTGCCGACACAATGTACCGACCGGGGTTTACGCGGACATCTGTAACTGGGAAAACAGGCGACACCTCAGATCTCTGGGTGTGTGTTGTGATACATTTGATTTGTTAAAGAAAGCTTGTATACTGACCGAAAGTGAGGCAAGCTCGCCATTTGCTAGTGCATGCATGCCCGGCTGTCGAACGTGACCGTCTCAAGCGCTCTGTGTGTTTGTGTCCTTTAGTGAGGGATTTTCCTCTGCACGCTTCAACAATCGCATGCAAAATGGCATGTCGCCATTATGAACTGTGCGGGCGCCGGGTGGAATACAAAAGCGTTAATGTTAGTGTTTGCTGCTGTTTGTCGCTTTAAGTGTGTTGAAGATGTGACGGTGTTTAATGGGAGAAAATTGTTCACAGTTTATTTAAAACTTAACAAGATGGGATCTAATGAGAGTTAGGTTATAACTATTATAAATCATAAGCCGATGAATAATGCACTTCGTTGGTGTTGTTAGTTTTAGATACTGTAAGATAGATAGTAGATAATTTTATTATATTAATGTACTCTATGTCAGCTCACTTTATACGGAAGCTCATCCGTATGTCTATTATTATAACAAGATAATATTGTAGAGTTCAACTGGGTTACTTTCATAAGATATTTCTAAAAGAAAACGCAAGTAAATGATGCTGCCAGGAATAATTATTACTATTCCATATTCATTCGCATGCACCGGACAGAAAAACTGCGTCCGAGGCAGCAAAAGAGGCGTGCAGAACATGTCAAGTTGTGGTCTCCTGCCGCGGTTCCACGGTTGCGGGTTCGTGTCGAAGTGTAGGCTCATGTTAAAGAGGTGCGCGCGTGAACGTGAAACTGCTCATGTGTGCTACCTCATCACCTGCTTGATGTATCGGAGACAGGAGACAATGCTTATCTCTTGACGTGCATGAAGCATGTCTGGAGTGTATGAAAGCCTCACGTGCATGAAGTGTCTTCGAGCACCTCAGTAAGCGCAGAATATCAGAGGACTCGGTGTACCTCTTCACCGCGAAAGAGTAAAGGGATGTCGGCAAAGCATCTCAATGCAGTGGACGAACCATCGCAGGTACTTGATGCGGAGTAAGTTATCCCGAAACGAGATGAACGTAGTAACGATGGTACGGAATCGATGGCACCAACTGCTGTGATGAAGTCAAATTTCTGTTGGTGTCTTCGTTAGTGGAGCTACTGCAACATTCGGGACATCACAGCATTAGGGAACCTGGACGAAAGAAACAAACTCTTGGATGTAGGAATATCAAAACTGTAAACCCACTCAGTACCGGTACCAGCAACACTGTTACCGGAGTAGACGACTTCTCTTCTCTATATCATCGTGCTAATTTGGAGCACAGAGTTCGGCAAAGGTTAGTTGCGTCTGCGAAGAACTCGGACGAAAAAGCATAGCATCCAGATTTGTAAAAACAAGCGACTTTGAGCGAGAGAAAGAGAATTAAATGTCAAGTGTGGGCACGAGGGCGCCCTGGGAAGAGAGATCTGCCGGACCACGATAGCACGCGCTGGTGTCTCTTGCTGCCTTTCCGGGGCCACAATGTTTCGCGTCCGGAAAACACCATTTGCCTCCATTTTCCCCAACCCAAACAGAATGCTCCGGCATGCTCTGGGAATCGCCAGCGAATTCCAGCACAATTTGCCCGGGTTTTTTATATTATTTTTATCGTTATAGTTATGGTTATTACATTTTGTTCGCTCTTATTAACATATTTATTATATTCCCTGCGGGTCGTGCAGGAGGTGGGTTTCACCGGGATTGTGTGTGTGTGTGTGTGTGTGTGTTTTTGGTGGGAAGAAAATTCGTATGCATTCGACGTATAAATTTAGGCGCTAATCGACGCCGTAGTTATGCTTTCCTTTCCGTGTGTATGTGTGTCCTTTGCTTTTGCTGCATTCGCACGACAAACCCTGGTGTATCGCTATCGGTGTACCCGTCCGGTATCGCTAAATTAGTAGCGTCGCAAGCGAACCGAGCGTTTGGATAAATGAAAAATAATTGGCGCGAGATTGGCAGGATAAATTGGTACGACTTACCCCGTGCGCTAGTAACGCTGAAATCTGTCGCACGGAAAGGCTAGCTTGAACGTGTCTCCTGTAAGTGTGGTACTGCTGTTTGCACCTGGGAAAAGTGTTGAGAGCGCTCGAACTCTTTGTGCTACGTCGTATTCCCTTATGCATTGTCGGTAGAGAAAACTGACGAAGAACCAAAAAAAAAAAACACACACACACACAGCTCCATTTTGAATATCTTTCGCGGGGAAACGACAATATGAGCGTGTTACGGGCATTTAAACCCAAGCGACAATGCCTTTTTAGAAGGTACAATCAAGCCAACGAGCTTTGGGGTTTGGTTAAGGGAGAAGTGTTTTGTTGCGCAGATTGCCTAATGTAAGGCGCTTAGTATTTGCGACACGATTGAACAGAGAAAATCAGTGTGACATTAAGATGTGTTCCAAGGACTCTTCCTTATCTTCCTTGGCACTACAACCTCGTGAGGTCTTGGCCTGCCAGCTATTGTTAGCTTTCTGTGACTAAATTGTACCCCTAGCTGGATAGTCGGTCCTGCGTACGGAGAGGCGGTCCGCCGGGATTCGAATCCTGGTCCTGCCGTGTGAAGACTGGCGCCGCTATCGTATACACCACCGGGCCGCCCCTAGGACTCACTCCTTGAACTTTGTAGTAAATCAGTAAGGATGAAAGGTTGAAATCGAACAAGATTTAATATCTGCGCTGGTGCGGTACTTTGGAATTGATTCGGATTGTGGAACCGATTAAAATGCTAGAATCGAGTTTATTACGATCCCGAATTTCAACTCCGGAACTGATTTCAATTACGTTACCAACACCAATTCCAGTACCGACTCCGATTCCAAGAATCAACTCCATTCCAGAACCAATTCCGATTTTGGGTCTACTCTCGAGACTCGATTCCAGAACATTTGGAGCTATCCAGAATCGATTCCGAATATATTATCGCTTCGTTAAAATTCTGTTCCGGCTTGTTAATGCATGAGAAAAGAAGGAAGTTCCCATCAAATCATAGTCAGTATGTATACGAAAGTTACATTGTCATTAATCGTCCCAAACATTTATAAACTTCACCAGGTTTGTGATCTGTCCGTCAGTTTTACTCGACACTTCCAGCATCTTTTATATTTAAAAATCGCCTAAATTTATGCAACCCGTCACACATGAAATCGGATTTTCTCCGGAGACGAAACTATGACGCCTCAAGGTATGCAATTGACGGGCAGCAAAGAGAACTTTTATAGTAAAAACTGTCACCTGAACCATACACTACCGGTTCGTACGAAACTGTGCAGGATTATTTATGCTTGGTGGGAGGGATATTTAATTTGCCTCTTTCTTTACTTCCGTGTGTGTGTATGTGTGTGTGTTTTTGTACGCTTCGCGAGGAAACATCTTGCTCGTTAGATCTAACCACATCCAGTGGCGAACATTGTGTTGCACTCTGTCACGCTCTTTC
>KZ063952.1:19181-31156 GCA_002091835.1 Anopheles maculatus | reverse complement strand
TTAGTCAGTCTTCATTATGGGGGAACAGCGCAGGTGAGACTTGAACCCCAGCAGCACTGGGATAAAGATCGGCGCCACTGTCGCAACAAACACCTGGCCGCCCAACTGTTTTCTTGTTGTTGATAATATAATGTCTTATCAGGTGAAATTCCTATCAAAGGAATTTAATGATAACAGTTTCTTGATTAGCTTGATAAAGCCATTTGCCAAAAAAGAAAAATTCAAAGTTCATTAGCGAAGATTAAGCTACAAAAACAAATAATACAGTCCCTTTTGTACTACATCAATTACTACGCGGGCAACAATATATCATCAATTGCAAGAACACACACCAGAACACTTGCAACTATTAACGTAACGCGTTGAATTACAGACATATTACAGCCAAACAACGTAGAATGGACCAGAACGGAGGCTACGTTCCATCCCCATCCGAACCCATCAATTAAGTGGCACTCTTTTTTATATCAACAGAAAGCGCCAGATTTTTGCATGCAAGCACCATGAAAAACGCTTATCTCCTCCCAGACAATGAGTGGACACTTTTTTCTGTAAGGTAGTTCTATTACTGACATTTGCTAACGAGACCTCCACCATTTTTCTACTCCACAGTCGCACTCGGTGTGCTTTGTTGTGCATGTGGCAAATACGCATAATGATGCATACTCATCAGTGGCCAACGATCATTAGCCATGCAAAACCCGCCACGCCCCCCCAGAATCGAATGGCTGAAACGTTCACGTGCATACACGATAGTGCGGTTGACATTGCCGGATGAGTAGATCGGATATTGGGATAAAAACGAAAGCGACCCATCGGACGTCGATCTCAGTTGCAGTCGAACAGAGCACGATGGGACAGCAACGGCGCGTCGTGCTAAAGTTGGCACTGTGTTTACTCACCTCCGGTGCATTGGTGCAGGTGGCCGCAGCAGACGATAATCCTTGTGCTGCAGGACCGCCCGTTGATACGGTGAGCTTACAGTAGAGTACATCGAGGCGAGAGTTCTAACCCGTGCTCTTGCTCTTTCCAGAATCCGGCCGAATGTTGTCCGACACCGATGCTCGTCGAGGGGACGATCATGATGGACTGCTACCAGAAGTATGGCGATCAGACCAAGAAACAGCTTAAGATGGAGGGCATTCCGCGTGGTTGTGTAAGTTTGTGCTTTGGATTAAATACGGTTCGCAGTTGATCGAACTCTCTTCTGCGATACCCTTTTTCAGTGTATTGCCGAATGTGCGATGAACGCCACCAACATGTACGCGGACGGTATGCTAAAGCGGGACGATCTGTCGAAGATGTTTATGGACGCGGTTAAGGATAAGCCGGAATGGATGTCGCTGGTGCGAGATGCCACCAACGCTTGCTTTGAGCTGGCGGAAAAGAAGAAGGATGAGATTGAGGCCGGTGCGAAGTTGGAACCAAGCTTCGAGGGTGAGAAGATCTGTCATCCGATCTCCGGCACTATTCTGCGATGCATGGGCATGATGATGTTTGCCCAGTGTCCGGCGTCCGTGTTTAACGTGAACGACAATTGTAACAAGTTGCGGGAGTATGGCAGCATGTGTCCGATGATTTAGAGCTTCGGACGATGAGCTCGTAGCTGAATTCGTTGTGGCAAACAGTGTAGCAGGTCGGGATGTTAGTGAGAATAAATTATGTATTGTGCAAAATGTGGCTGTAGTTCGTTTTGCTTATTTCTTTGTTCCAAAAAAAAGGGTTTCTTCAATAAGACAGCTCTACAACTAAAATAAGATTTCATCTCCATTCAAATGAGCGGTTGGATAAAATAGTTTGAAAATAACCCCAAAAGGTATGCAATGCGTAATACTCGACGCTTTGTTGGTTTGACAATTGAACGAATTCAGCCCGCAAGGTATGCAACTCGCAAAACATGTCAAATGTGTCGAACCAAACGATTTTGAATACTTATTTTAATTACCGATTCAAATAGTTTATTACTCAAAATCTTTACATTAATTGGATCTTTGAAAATGTTTTTTTTTTATGTTAGTTTTCGTAGTGTACACAGAATTACTCAACAACCATAAATACCTTAAAACCAGCTAAAAAAATGATGGGCCATTCTAAGGACAAAAAACCCTATCACGCAGGGTAAATAGTAAACAACCATGGCAAGAGAGATTTAATGGAGTTGTTGACAAACGTACAGCCATTTGCAAATACAGTCGCCAATTAGCTAGAACAAGTACAAGATCCCAAAACGATTAAAAAAAAAAACATATCTTGATGGGCAAAAAGCTTTCCATTGCAAAAATTCGTATGTTATGAGTTTTGCGGCACAAAAAGTGGTTATTTCCATTCATGCGATAAAGACACACATCCTGCGAGCTCGATTTTGTGTAGATTTAAACTACAATCTAAAACAACTGATGAAGTTTTGCTTGATTAATCAATTCTTTTTTTCGTTATTTCGCTTTCACAATAATGCAGTACAAATTGCAATATCGCTAGTACAGTAATTTAATAATAAATTCCATAAAGTAATTACCCCATGTTTTGGCAATTTAATTCCATTCCCTCAAATTGCGTCTTCCGTTCACACGCATCAAAAAACGTTCCGGCAGCTGCTCAAACAAAGCAATAAATAACACAGTAATTATTCAATCAAACGTTATCGTGTTCGCTGTAAACATTCATTCTTCAAACAGTTTACTTTTGAATGAAGACACAAGCTTACAATCGTGCGTGTGTAATCCATACCGGACAATGTTTGATCCGCTCCCGTCGCCCAGCGGTTATTGATAACAGAGTCTCCGGTAGTAAAGCTGCTGTTTGAACACCTGTTGCACCTGTTTGGTTGAAGTGTGAATCACTTAAAACTGTTTATTTTTCGTTGGCGCACCATATCGGCCAGGTGTTTCGATTCTAGTGATTTATGCTCTAAATTCAATTCCAATACGTCACAGCTCTTGTTGACCGTTGAGATAACGATGTGTTTTATTGCATGGACGTTGAATCCACCAAGTAGCTGGTAGAAACACCCAAATTGCAATACTTTTCTAGGTGTCTTTTTGATGATAAAAATTTGCTCATGTGTTCCATGTGGCGCCAACACCCAGCAAACATCGAATCACCATGATCCGATTGCTTAACTGTGGTGACTTACGAGGCTATTGACAGTTGGATCTGATTCCTTTTTTTTTCGCCGAATAGCGAACCACTCCGCCTGCATCCACCACCACTAGCAACAAAGATCGTCCTCACTGTATCTTTTATCATCCAGTGCAGCTCCAAACCGCCGACAAGATGTATCTTTCAAATGCGTCGAAAAGAAACAATCGCAAAGACGGGGTGCGAAAAGGACAAAAAACTAGCCGTCTTACGCGAAAAGAAGTTGGCGGCGCACGCCGAGCGGACAGTCTTACCGTGAATCGCACAGCAAACGGACGCGTCATAATAGTGCAGTGCGACTACTACTACTACTACTACGATTACCAATACTGAGTGAGATGTGTAGATGCTGGAGAACGATCTTAGTAGCTGCAGCCGTTGCTGCGGTTACTCTTACCGGCAGCACAACCTACGCCGAGAGCTGTCCAATTTATCTCACAATTTCTGCCCACGGACGTTCGGTAGAGGATGCTCCGCTGGTAATTAACTGGGGACCGGGATGTGCCAATCCACCGGAATGGATCGGCTTGTACACGGAGAATCCGGCCCTGTCGAATGCGTCCCCCATCGCACAAGTCTTCCCGAACGGCGAACACAGTGGACAGGTGAACAGTGAGGTAAAGTTTGGACGTCGAAAGTTGCCGGGCGGCTGGAGCCACGAGCAGGTGTTGCAGCACATTCCGAAACGAAAGAGCAAACCGATCTGTTTCGATCTGTACCTGACGAGCTACGATGAAGCTGGCCAGCTGCAGTACTTCGATTGTCTAAAGATACAGCCAACGTGGATGTTTAGTGAGCCGGGGCTAGGGAATGTGTCGCTACGGGAATTGTTCCTGCCCGGAACACACTGTTCCGGTTGCTACCAAACGCGCAACAATGTTGGCAACGTGTTTCTGAAGAAGATTGGCTTCCGGCAGAGCTTGGACGTGTGGAGTCAGCTGGTGTTCGGGGTGCGCTACCTAGACTTCTCGATCGGTTACTATCCATCGCACAACGGGACACGCAACTTTTGGATCATGAACGAACATTTTCGCGTCGCGTCGCTTGGACCAATCCTGCAGGACATCCGGAGATTTGTGATACTGTCCGAGGAGACGGTGTTTCTAGATTTCCGAAGATTCCCGCTTGGATTCCACAACAATCCCGAACAGCACGAAGCACTGCTGGCGTTGCTCGACCAAGAGCTGGGCGATCTGGTGTACCGGAGACAGTTCCTGGCGTCGGACGAGGTGGAGACGCTCGATGCGGACGGGGAGTCGTACAATCTCACGCTCGGGGATATGCGCCGAGAGGGAAAGTACATACTTATCACCTACAATCACGAGGCCAGCTTAAATGGTAAGTCAAGCGAGCACAACGGTCAATCAACGAGTGTCTCGATAAGCGATTATCCAATTGTGGCATGGTTGCTCTGGCAGTAGCAGAGCTTCTCCGGCATGAAGAGACAGATCATTATTGGTTGTTCAGAATTGCATCGCGCGTTGTTGTTGATACGTTTGTGTGTGTGTGTGTTTGTGTTGTCTCCTACCAGAAGCACGAGAGACGATAACAAAGATCGCTCGAACGTCCTCTTGCGGAGATCACTTCAAAGAAAATAGTAAAAATTGTGACCTTACGATAACTTCCTATTTTAAGCTAATGAGCATAAAACTAATCACTTAGCACAGTTCCGACCGTTTTGTGTCCTTCTCCAAAGGGGACGGGACAATGGATGTCACATGCATAAAACAAACATGGTCGTGCCTCAAGTGTCCAACCGCTTCCTCCACCATTCAAGGGCCCCGCTCGATCGTCTCCTCGTCTAAAAAAAAGCAAAACGTGACGCTGCAAAGATGGCCACACTAATGCGTGAGCTTGCTTTATGCCCTTCCGGTGTGTTGGTTAGAATGATGCCTGCTTGGCAAAACTGTACAGCGGCACCGACCTTGACATTCGCTTCCACTGGCTGTATGGTCGGATGATAGCCCGTTACGAAACACCGACCATATCGATCCGGTTCGTACGCCGCCATTTTTTCGCCCTGTTTTGCGAACCGAACCCAAATACGCCGACACTGACCCACATTTAACATAACGAACGGTAAGCGCGCTCGTGCCACGGCGAACCTACACCAACCAGCCGTGTCGTAATGGATTAGATTCGTCATGACAAATCGCCAAATCGTCGTGGACAACACAGACTCCACGTTCCCACCCAAATAACATCTCTTCGGCGAAGATACTTTTGATATCTGCCTTTTTGTTTCGGGGGTTTTTTTTTGTTGGTGGAATTCGGAACGAGCTAGCCCACATGCAAACTATGGCACCCCTGTGATGGACTCCGATGGGAAAAAGTCTGCGAGTGTCTTGAGGCTTTTTATGAGGCCCGGAGTGTTAGTGTTGCGTAAGGTAGGTTTATTACCACCAATTAAGCTGCTCCACAATTACGCCTCGGTTACAAGTTCGTAGGTCACCCGGTTTAGGACCATCGGGAGGACAGCGTAATCTTGAGTGTCCATGCGTGATGTAGCTTTAGCCGGTCGATTTCATTCTTGGGAGGAAACTCCACCAAAATACCATCGTCCGTCGGTTTCCACTAAAAGAAGGAAAGCAGCTTTTAGTTGAGCAAGCTCAGGCTCGGTACGGATCGTACGGTGGACTTACCTTCAGGGCGGTGTTGAACCCAAGCATCGTGATTTGTGTGATCTTTGTCACCTGATTGGTGAAGGCTCCCAGCCGCACGTTGTTCGTTTTGTACGGATAGTCCAGCACGATCGCAAAGATCGTGCGGAAGTTGCTGGTTCTGGTGCTCTTTGCTGTCGTGTACCAGACACTTCCGGTGAGTGTATCGTTCTGGTAGTCCCAGGGTTGCGATTTGTAGATCGCATCTCCGTTCACCTTTAGCCAGCTAGGAAAGATGGGCAAATGATCAGTAGCGACAATTTATGAGAATCTCGCTTTACTTACCGTCCCATATCGACCAACCGTTCGGCAAAGATCGGATCAATTGTGCCGGCTTTCGTAGGGCCAACGTTGATCAGAATGTTACCACCGCAGCTAACAGTAGTAGCGATCTGCCCGATCAGTTCGTCTGTCGTCATGAAATCTTCCAGCTTCGCATTTGCCCGATGACCCCAGCTCTTGCGATCGATCGTCATTGCGTTTTCCCACTTGTGTTTCTGCAGCACACCGGGATTATATCGGTCGGAGCAGGTGTGGAAATCGCCATGTAGACACAACGTTCCCATACCCCAGCGATCGTTCGTTACGATCGTCTCCCTTACGGGACTATCATTGTACAGCCAGGTAAAGAACTCTTTCGCCTTCCAATACCCATCGGGAGCTTCCCAATCACCATCGCTCCACAACACTTCCGGCCGGTAGGTGTTGATAAGTTCCTGCAGCTCAGGCCACACCTTCCCATCGACGTACTCCCGGTGAAGGAACGCAAGTGCCTTATCGTGCGTGTACAACCGATTAAACCACTCGAACAGTGAGTAGTAAACACCGAACGTTAGCTGCCCAGTAGCCCGAACAGCTCCCGCTAGCTCTCCCACAATATCCCGATGGGGTCCAACGTCCATCGAGTTCCAGCCGAACGTATACTTCGATGGCCACAGTGTGTATCCTTCGTGGTGTTTGCTTGTGAGCACCACGTACCTTGCACCGGAGCGAGCGAACAGATCGGCCCACTCGGTCGCATTGAACAGTTCCGCCGTAAAGTCACTCGCAAAGTCTTGATACGTAAAGCCGGGCTTGTAGTTGTTCTCCATAAACTGTACGTACTCCGTCGTATTGCTACCCTTCCAGTTGATCCAGAACCATTCGGAACCGAAGCTGGGCACCGCGTACACACCCCAGTGGATGAAGATTCCTACCTTCGCATCGTCGTACCATTTGGGAAGGGGTCGAGAATCCAAACTTTCCCATGTTGGTTCGTACTTGCCGTCTAGCGCTGTACACGCAGTGTTCCAGCAAACGAAACCCCACACGAACAGGCACACAACAGACGTCCTCACTAAACCCATCTTAACTGGACAATAATTCACTGTCGCAGAGCCACAGGCAAATGAGGTTGGCACTCGTCAACTGTGGCACTATCTCTCTAGAGTGCCCCTTTCTCTCCGGCTCTACTGCAGTGATCTTTCTTGCGCAAGTACGGTATCATCTAGCTATTGACAATGCACCATGGACAATTTGTAAATAAGATTGATTACGTGTGTCCGCTCCTCATCAGCGGTTACCGATAACGGATGTTGAGAAGATGAGAAGCTAGAAAGCGAACGTTGGTGGCTATTGCAAGAGAATCGTTCGAACTCTCTCGCGGAAGAATCTCCTGATGCTGTAAATTCAATTTAACGGTGTTTCGTGACCATAAAAAGACTTTGTGGGACTCTTAAAAACCCTTTTTCCTCTTTGAAAAATAAAATTCCGTGATTTCAAAATAAAATAACGCTCCATTATGACCATCCACTATTCCATGGTGCGTTTTTCACTTTGTCATCGCTCAACATCGTAAAACATCGTCGCTCTCGCGTGCGTGAGCCTCGCGTGAGAGAGAGAGAGAGCGAACACACCAGACAGCATGGTAGATTATATTTTGAATCAGTTATCCATTTTAATGTTAACAAAATGTGTTCATAGTTGGATTTAAAATGAAAACAACAGCAAATAACGTTTGTTTCGCTTCGCTTCTGCCTTCTAGAATCGGAAATTGTATGGAAACCGTGGAAAAAGCACTCGAGCGCGTTCCTCAAACACACCGAGCTGGGCGAGTTTATGCAGAATCTATTTTCACAGAAGCATCCAGATGCACCAAAGAATATCGGTTGGAGTCTGCATGGTGTGCAAGGATTCCAGGGTAGTTATGTGAGTAAAGCACACATCTCCATTTTGTTGTGCAGAGTAACTTCATTCTATCTGTCGCTTACAGAACGAGGAAGAAGCCACCTATCTGATGCCAGCCGAGCGTGCCAGTATCGTAAATCCGAAGCTAATGCAGCTACTGAGCGGACCGTGGAGTCATCGGGCGAATGCCGTACTGGTGGATTACTTCACCAACACGAATCTGGTGGAGCTGGCAGTTAGTACGAACCGCTACAAAACGCTCCGTAATCCCATGAACGAAGCCGTGGTGCTTGATATCCAGTAGTGCTTCAACATTCCAAAGGATGAGTCTCTGCAGTAGGAAAGATCTTCTGCTATTTTTTTTTCATACACAACATTCATCTTAGTGGATTTAAAGTTAGTGGAACATTTGCGTACATTTGCTTAGTAGATACGATTATCAGAGTAAGCTTTCATTTATCATACGACGTACTGAATAAATTTAGATTGTAGAGCTAGCTTTTTTAAATAAAGTAAAACTGTTTTAGTTCTCTTGAGGATTCTTATAAAACAAATAAGGAAATAAACGAAGAGATACTTTAACTTGGCAGTTGTTTATTTCAATACACACCCTAATGTAACACTAAGCAACACATTTGCAAGATAGCGCGATGTTACTAAGGTTATTTCTAATGGTTCCGAATGGCCTATCGTCTAACAATAGTGCACTGCATAAAAACTGGTAAATTGAGCAATCACGATAATGTTTGTTTACTTTAGTCGTGCCCCCAAAACATTGTTGGATTTTTTCAAAATGAGCAGAAAATAATATCTGGTATGGTTTTTGCGATGCCTCTGCTATGTATATAACATGGTCGAGTCATCCAGATTCGGACAGTTTGTACGGCAAAATCGAATCCGAACGATGGCTACCACTATCCACTGCATCAGGTCGTCGTGTGCTTGGGCTAAAGTTTTGCTACTGCTGTGGTTCGTTCAGTTGGCCGCCGGTGAACCAAATGCATCCTGCAAAACGATGCCCGCGATAGGCAAAGACGAAAATGAACAGTGTTGTGAAATGCCGGAGATGTTCCCCAACGAAACGCTGCACCAGTGCATGGGAGAGTTTGAGCGATCGAGTATGTCGCAGCTGCAGAAGAGTTGTGTAAGAATCTGTATCGATTGAGGGTTTGATCGGAGTTGAAATTTTTGTTTGTGATCGTTTGCTCATCCAACTTCAATTTCAGCAATTTTCTGCCTGCGTGCTGAAGAAACAGAACCTCCTGAAGTCTGACGGGAAGCTGGATACGGATCAGATCAAGCCGTACATTAAGGACAAGATAAAGGGATCCGACGAATGGAAGGGTCTGATCGAGAAGGCTGTGCTGGAGGATTGTTTACCGATGATTGAGAAGGACTCTTCCATGTTGAAGCAGATGAAGGGCTCTTTGGGCGATTGTGAACCGTTACCGGCTGTAGTGATTGCGTGTGCTGCTGCTAAGGTCTTCGATGTAAGCAAGAACCGTTCACAAGATATTACTCAGCAAGAATTATGTGACTAATGTGTCGTTCTCATTGAATTTTCTTTAGAGATGCCCTAGCAAGAATTGGACAGGAAGTTAGTATTGAATGTTGGGGGAATGCACTACGAACTCTACCGGTAAAACGTATCTCAATCTTCAACAGGTCCCGTGTGTGACGAATGGAAGACCTTCTTGGCGAAGTGTTCCGGCTCAATGGACGATTTGAACGCGATGTACATGCTCATAGAATCACAGAAGATGAACTAGGCTTACGGAACATGACATATGATTCCTGACATATGCGGAACATGACACCTTGTCCTTGGCAACGAGGGCCAAAAATCATTCGAAGAAGAAAATATGATCAAAATAAATTTTTTACCGTTTCTACTTTCGCTTAACGCATTGCAAAACGAAGTTGTTTTTACTCTGGCTGTAGCTATAAGAACCGTAACATAATTTAATAAACACAATTAAGCGTGTTAAAGCACGACAGACAAAGTGATGAGTTTTTAATGCGCTTTTAACAAGATACACCAGCATTTGGAGAGTATAAATTGGGAAGTCCGATGGTACACGGTTTGACAAACAATTCCCAAACATGGATCGGTTCGTTTCGCTTGTTGGTGTGATGCTGCTGATAGTGGTAAGTTGTGGACAGCGTTCTTAAATGTTGAGAAACCCACTCTAACATCTTCTTCGTCTGATACATTGCCAGACGATGGAACAGGTAATGGGACATCCCAGGAATGATCTTCTGGGATGTCACAATGGTACGAAGGCTACCGTAGATGAGTGCTGCAACATACCGATACTAGCCGATAAAGCCGTCATTGAGAAATGCAAATCCGAACATCCGTTCAAACCGCCCAAGACAACTTCTGGTGAACGTGGACCCCATCCAGGAGCGGTAAGACACGCTCAAGAGAGTGGCCAAGACAAGACCATCATTAACACATTCGTGCCACTTTTAGTGTATCGCTGATTGTATAATGAAAGGCATGAGTGCTATGAAGGATGGAGTAGTTGATGCGACCGCGTTCAAGAAAGCCGTTGCTCCCGTTATCAAAGCGAATCCTACCTTTGCCAAACTGATCGAGGATGCAGTTAAGACTTGTGCAGATCGTGCAAACATGGATTCGGGATTTACTATGACTAAGGGCAATAACGATTGCAAACCGGAAGCGAAACATTTCATCAACTGCGTGTACGGAACATTGTTTGAGGTAGGTTTGCGTTCTCGAGGGCGTTTGTGTGAGTATACAAAACCATATTAATGTATGTTTCCTTTCGCAAATAGAAATGCCCAACTAATTTATGGACGAAAAAGGAAGAATGTACGCTGTTGAAGGACAAGATCCAGAAGGGCTGTCCGTACTTTGCTCTGCGCAAACGTCACGGTCGTCAAATGCGACCTACCTAAGCGGATGATCATAGTAAAAAAGGGGAACGCAAATTGTTTAAATTGCAAAACAGGGACACACAAAAAGCTTGTGCAAGAAAAAATGATGAGCAATAAATATACAGCGTGCAGTACGAGCTTTACTCCCGCTTAACACAACACAATGACTCTCGGTGCGTAATGTGGATCGACGTAATTGTTAAAATTAATAAACGGGACCGTACTTTTAACGCGCTAACAATGGGCCGACAGATCGTTCGGTAGCCTAAATCGAATGAAACTCCACGACCATGTCCAAGGTCAGACGTAGAAAAACCATTAGAATGCATACAATAAGCCACATTGAATGGCTATGGAGACGAGAAAGAACTCAGTCGATTTGTATATAAAATGCGTTGAATTTAGCTATAACTACGCCACACGTTCCCAAACATCCATCCAACAAGGAACTACCCTTTCGGTCAGCTAACTCCGAACGTCGAAACACTCATTGAAGCCATGTTTTCGCTTATGTTTGTAGCATTGACCATCGTAGGCATGGTGAGTGATAAATCGAATCCAGTCTAGCAGGACTAGACTCTAACTGCTCTTCTGTTACAGGTCGCCAGTCAACCGCCGGCACCGGATGCGTCCTGCTTTCAACCAACAACCTTGACGGCAGAGGATTGCTGCAAAATGCCCAAAGCGGTCGACTCTGCAGTGATGGACAAATGTAAGGCAGACAATCCACGACCCAGTCAAATGCCGGCTCCAGGTGTTCCCCGTACGGAGGGTTGTGTAAGTGCCTGTCTGTGGAGTTGTTCTTCCAATTTTCAGTCGTCCATTTTGACACGTTGTCCTATTTTTCCTACAGTGCATAATACAGTGCGCCTTGACAGAAACTGGTGGATTCGTAAACAATGCACTCAACACTGACGCGATCAAGAAGTCGATGGCCACTACCTTAGGCGCGGATCCGAACTTTGGTTCGCTGGTCAACGGTGCTGTAGACAGCTGTGCCCGCCAGATCCAGAACGATCCGGCGTACAGTGTTGCACCGATCTCCTCTTCGCCGGACCGTGCTGGGTGTAGCTTTATTCCACAGGGCTTTGTCAACTGTATGTACAC
>KZ063952.1:0-19096 GCA_002091835.1 Anopheles maculatus | reverse complement strand
CTGCCCGGCCGCTGTTTGGACCGAAAGTAGCGACTGCCAGGCGTTGAAGACGAAGCTCGATAGTGGATGTCCGTTCTTCCTGCTGATGGGACGTGGTCCGAGACAGTAAAGATTCTGTTCCCGGTAAATGAATAGACAACCGGTTGGAAACACCGCCACTTGTTCTTATCCACTACCTACGCATGTGTGTTTGTTTTTGTGTTTAGGCATTTCCCTGCCACTACAATAAATTGATTGCAATGCAGATGAACGGTTTCGATTCTTGTTTCGGAGGAGTATCAGCAGTCTCTCTGTTAACCTTCGATTGATTGCTTCATGTGACATTTATTACTATTCTATTCTAGACACGATTCCGTCTTACGCTGCACACAGCAGCTCCAACCGGTGGCAGTTCTGTTCGTCCTCGTAGTTCCAGTTGATCACCTTAAACATTGGCCTGCTCGGCTTCATGTAGAACGTGTGGTTCTGGTTGATGATCACCTTGGAAAATTTGTTCTGCACGATCGTTTTCGTGGCCGCACGGCGCAGCTTATCTACGGAGCTTTCCGTCTCGTTGGCAGTGCGCAACCGGGCACCTTCCACGATCGCACGGCCGTAGATCTTTCGTACCTGGCTGTAACCGAGCTGTTCGCAGATGCGTCGCATATACTCGTCGTCAAATTGGGCCGTCTTCGGGAAGCACTTTGAGTGCCAGATGCCGTAGCTCTGCTCCATCAGCTCACCGTATCCACTGGAAGATGAAGATATAACTTTATGCTCGACCTTTTCACGTTGATCTTCATGAGACAAGCTTACGCTTCGTAGGAGTTCTGCTGCAGTGCGTAACAGTACTGTTCGTCCTCTCCATCCGGACAGTCCCGTTCTTTGTCACACACAAAGTCGTACGGTACGCAAATGTCCGACTCGCCGCATCGGAAGCTGGTCGCATGGCACCGACAGACGCGTGGGTTTTCATCCGACTTGTCCCAACAATTGCGCACCCCATCACAGATCTTTCCAGGGTCAGTGATTCTATGGATGGAATGGCATTAGGTTTTAATAACGTACTCATGCTTACATTAGCTACCAGAGGTCTAATTATTACTTCAAATAAGTGTAGCACGAGCAGTCGTGAGGTTCATCCGTTGAGTCTCCACAATCGTTCTTCCGTTCGCAGAAACTAGACTTATCGATACACCGCCCATTCGCACAACGTAACTGGTGTGGCAGGCAGCCTAGAAAAGGATAATTTAAACAGATACATTACCACTAAAGTAATCCTGTCTGGTATTATGCCAAGCTTACTACTGGTCTGGTTCCGTGTGGCACACAGTGTCTGGCTTTCGTCGGAACCATCTTCACAGTCCGGTTTACGATCGCACAGCAACTTCTCTCCAACGCACTTTCCATACCGACACCGCTTTCCGGCACATTTTGGTTCCTGGTACAGCTGGTCGCCGCACTGCTCATTGTGCAGCACGTTCTGAATCGTCTGGTACGATTCCACTAAGCTTTTCACCCGAACAACTTCATTGAATCCGCAAAGGCCTCGCTTGTGCTGGTAAAATCCAACCGGATACCAACCGGATCGGTTCGTCTTGCACACAATCACACCGGACCGAGTCGCTTCTGTTCGGGGGAGAGTGAACAAATCGTCAGAAGACTAACTTATGATGCATAACCGTCATCCCTACCAGGTGTATAGCACGATTCATGATGGTAGTACGGCTGCTTGAGATCCTTGTGGTAGCATCGCACACGTTCCCCTTGACAGTTTGTCCCATTTAGGTGCACTCGTAGTGTTTTCGTTCGTCCATATTTGTCCTGTCCAACCGCAAGACATTCACTGTCCGTGACGTTTTCACTGCAACAGACCAAACATTACCTTTCCACATGTTCTCTTACAAACCGACAACGATCACTTACTTTTCTGGCACAAAGGTAGGCAGCACATGCCGGCTGAAGCTAAGCTTAGTCGCCAGATGCAACATGACCGTTTCAGCCTCCGGTATGTAGTGATAGCAATCAACGCGCACCACCTGCTCGTACGGTCCCTCGATGTGTAGGTACGATTTAGCACCACCGGCCACCACAGCCAAGTACTGCTGCCTTAAATTCACCAACCGTGTACAGCTACCAGCCACAATGATCCAGCTCGCATCGATGATCAATCCACTGCAAATCAGCACCCCATCGAGATAGATGTTCGTATTCCACGGCCAATCGTAATCATCGCCAAAGTTCTCCACCAGCTCGATGTGTGCATTTTCCTGGAACACAATCTGTGGCATGTGGTGGGGCCGATGGATCGGATTAAGCGGCCGAATGTTCACCTGCACCGGTTCCTGTTTGTGTTTGTGCTCGAAGTGGGCTATGTCATGCTCGGTGGCATTGATGTGCTGTACACACGACACACGCAACGCTTGACAGGTGGCATCGACGGTTATGTTGACGTAGTGGTGTTCCGCAGTGTTTACGAGCAGCCCGTCAGGAAGTTCGGAAGGTGTAATGGACAGTAGTGAATAGTTCTGGTACCCGCTAAAAGAATCAACCAATAAACACTGTACAGTGTTGGGAAGTGTGTTGGAGCAGTGCAGCACTTACGCAAATCCTAAAAATGAACAAATCTTCTCAACTGCATGCTCCGTTTTGGATGTTAGTACCGCTCCGCACAAAACTTCCCAAGTGCCGTTTGTGTTTTTCGTAACGATTCCGGTGTTCCGGAAGAGTGTAAGATTGTTTGCATCGAAGTACACACGATGTCCATCGGTTAGAGCCACTGAGGTAAAGGTGAAAAGTTAGAGTGTATGCAATCGATCGTTATGCTAGGCAACACACACTTACAGCAATCCAGTTCATCCTCGTGCAGCGGACAGTCCGGCTGTCCATTGCACACCTGCTCATTAGGAATGCAAACCTGACTAATCCGACACGCGTACTGTCCAACCTGACAGTTCACTAGGGGAAGAACGAGAGTAACCTTTCAATGCGGGATTCAGTACGGAAAGTTACCAAGATCACTTACTACAACCCAACTCGTCCGTATGATCAAGACAGTCCGTCTTTCCGTCGCAGATGAGAAAATCAAACTTGTCCTTCAGGAAGTCCCGGCACGTACAGTTCTGCTCATCGCTTCCATCCTCACAGTCGACGATTCGATCGCACCGATGTGCCACATTAATACGCTGCGTAATACTAAACACACGAAAACGATTAATTAAACGATCGTATGGATCTCCACAGGTACCTACTTTCTGCAGGAGAACTGACGATACTGTGCCGTTTCATTCGGTGGCATCACACGTTGGACGTTCGTGTTCGTGTGCAGATTGTGTACGGTCATTCGAAACTCGGCCACACGTTTGTGTTTCTGCTCTTGCATCACTGCAAGATCGTTGAAGAATGGATGATCGGGTTGCTCTTGATCCAGTGGTTCTTCAGAAAATGATACAGGAGCCTGTTCTGTGGTGGAGTTCCCGACCCGCGCTTGTCCCCGTACCTCTTTGACCGTTTTCTCCAAAGCCTTCCAGATGACTTCCGTTGTGGTGGAGGTCACTGGGGCGACAAACTCGAACTCTTTCGGGTCTTGTTCGGTATCGTGTATGGGGAAAATGATCGCTGAATCGGTTGTTGCTGACACTGTCGATGATGATGTTTGTTCACTCGTAGAGCCGGGGCTCTGTTCTGAAGTTGTGACCTCCGCTGTAGATGCGTCCGTTGAGCTGGATTCTGTCGACGATTCCTCAGACGTGCTTGGTGCGGAAGTACTCGGTTCTGTGGACACTTGCTCACGCGGTGTTGTGGTTGTTATCGGATCTATTTGAGCAGTGTGCGTCACAATCATACTCTCCTGCGCTTCGACACTTGCTTCATGAACAGTGAGCGTGGTCGATTCTTCCGAAGTAAACAACCCGGGCGTGGTAGTCTCGGCACTGGCGCTTGTTTCATCCATCTGTCTACCTTCAAGAACTTCCGACGCCCTCTGTGTGACTGCATCCTGTTCCTGCTGTTCCTCTTCACTATCATCACTGCCTTCTCGGTGGGCCATCGAACGTAGCATCTGATCCATCGCACAACCCGACTCGTCTTCACCTCCAAGACAGTTAACAAAGCCGTTACACTTTTTACCCGGTGGCAAACAGATGCCTCCACCCCAGATGCATCGCATTCCCGGACAATCGGCACGAGCTGTGCGGCCTGTTAGTGGTGTTTTCACCTTCTTCGCAATCCAATCAATAAACAGTGCGACACGCGTATATACTCCCGGCTCGTGAGCTCTAGCGCAACCTTCCCCGTGACTCACCACACCAGCCAGATACCATTCGGCCGGATTCGAGTGGCTCTGGCAGACAAACGGTCCACCGGAATCACCTTGGCACGCGTCATGGCCTCCATCCTCTTCGCCGGCACAGATCTGCATACTGTCACGATCGGATTTGTGCTTGCAGTAGCTTAAGATCGGAACGGAAACCTGCATCAGATGATCAGCTAGAGAAGATACAAGTGTAAGTCGAAGGGACATTGTGGATCTTCTTGTGGAGTCGTTCGAACGCAAACTTACGTGCACCACCGCGCTCTCTTAAAGCGCCCCACCCGATAGCCGTACAGACCGTGCCCGGTTTCGGTCCCCACATCCATTCGCGATCGTTCGTAGTGCGATGACGTTCGGGCAGACAGATCGGACGCACAAAACGATTGTAGTGGAATGGGGTCTCCACACGCATCAGCGCAATATCGTTCGCCATCAGTGTAGAGCTGTACGCGTGATGAATGATCATATGCGTCACGCGGGTAATCTGAACCTGTGGTGCGAAGCTACGCTTTCGCAACATTCCCGATCGCACCTCAAAGTAGTGCTGGTCGAAGTTGTCACAGCAGTGAGCAGCTGAAATGATCTGAAAGGAGCAAGATGATAAGCAATTAGCAAAACAAGAATTCTCTGTCGAGTAATCTCTACCCTACCCAATGCTCGTTGTAAATGCTGCCACCACAATGGTACTTGCCATCCCGGAAGATGCCCACAATGAACGGATACGCCTCCGGTTCGGCATGACTACCACCGACGATGCGTACACTCTCAACCAGCTCGCTTTCGTTCGTGCTGCGTCTCGATCGGACGCTAATACGCGAGAAGTTTTGCTCCTGCAGTTTGCTTGTGCCACAACGCACCGGAGGACACTTCACCTGCACGTACACCCCATTGCATCCTTCGCTAAACTCCGGCTGGGACACTTCACTGTTCGCACGCTGGCTAATGTACGGTCCCGGGAGACTACCGTGCCCATGGCTCAGCAACGGTTCACGATCCTGCGGTCCAACCTCGGCGTCACATGCTTCTCGTGCCCATTGCGATGGGTTGTTGCACACCGGATACCACTTGCCACGATAGTTTCGATGCAGCACACCGGACGAGTGTGGCACCGAGTAGGCGAGATAATGGCCCAAATCTCTTACCAACATCGTACAGTCCTGTTCGTCCTTCCGATTGAGACAGTTGTCGAAACCGTCACACTTCTCGAGCAGTGTGTAACACATCGACCCGGACCGATGGGCTGCCCGATACTCATCCTGCGTGTGGAAACAGGAGAACGAGAACTTTTCACACCCGAAGCATCCCATCTCGTCCATCCCGAGCGGACAGTCGGCGTAGCCATCGCACAGTTTGCGTTTCGGCAGCCGGGACACGCAAGAACACGCACTCTCATCGCTGCCATCCATACAGTCCGTCTTGGAGTCACACCAGGCACTGCGTTTTACGCACTGATGCGAGCTAAAGCACGGCACCCAACCACGGCGACAGTGATGGCGACCCTTAGCCCTAGCAGCTAGCGAGCGACCGGCCGCAAATATCGACGCCAAATCCTCGGGATCGTCCGACTCTGGGTGTGATTCGTTTCCCGTGTGATGGTGACGCACCGGCGGTGGTTGAGTTGCGTGAGTGTCTGCTTGACTTGCAGCGTCATTATTGTGCATCATGGAACAGAGTAGATAGGGACCGTTCGGTTCGGCAGATGCATCCGGCACTCGAGCACCAGCGTGATGGAGATTCTGGATGCTAACCGGCATATTGATCATTGCTGCGAAAAGAGAGAGAGGGAGAGAGCGAAAGAACGATCTATTATGTACACACAGACGAAGGTTCTGTGCAAAGGATGGCCCACACACCTTCGGGAATGCGTGGTTGAATGAGTGCATCGATCGCTGGATCATTCAACGGAAGCTTACCTCCGGCGCCCGGATGATGGTGATGCTGCTGCGGTGGCGGTTGCTGCTGATACGGCGAATATCCTCCGTTCGGGTAAACGTACGGCCCGGGCGCAGTGGCAGGTCGGAAAGCGTACGCCGTCTGTGGTCCGACCGGTGGAGCGTTCTGGTAGAAGCATACCGTGTTCGGGACGTACCCGGCACCGTAAGCCGAATTGACGATGATCTGGGAGGATGCTTTAGTCGCTTCACCGGTGATTGGAATTCCGGGCGTATGTTGGAAGGTACCCTGGTGGACCGGTTTCATGTGACCACCATTACCGGCGGCCGAGCGAAGTTGATCACAGAGGCTTAGGAATGGGGCACTCGGCCCGACGACAAGAGGTTGCTGAGGTTGTTGCTGATGTTGATGATGATGGTGTGCTGATCGCAGTGGATCAATCGAAGGATCTAGATTAATATCCGCATGGTCGTCAGGATCGTGATGCATGTGATCTCGGTTGCGTGATCGCGACATTACGAACTCGTTGATGTTGTCGGGCGGATTCATGAGGAGATCCTCATGGAATGGGTGTGGTTGAAGCATCTGAGCCAGTTGCAGCTGATCGACCACATCGTGCAGGTTACGGGCAGCTTGCAGCGGACTCTTGGTAGTGGTCCAGCGGTTGACAGACGATGGGTGAGAAAAACTTTTTACCGTTGTCGGTGGATTCGTACTAGAATGGACCTCTACCTCAAACAGATCCACACTCCTTTCAGTAGTCCAGTCCGCTTTTGGCGCTGTTGAGCTTTGGAAGGAATCGCTTAATCGCATATGATCGAACAAATCGTCCAGATTTTTAATAGAACTGTTCTCCACCGGATTGTGAAGGCTCGGATCGAAGGGTAGTCGAGTCACGGCGGTTGTACTCATCGCTTCAGCAGTGGTAGTACTCAGCCACTCTTCCGGAACTGTTTGCGTGACGTTTGCTTCCTTAGCAAACTGCTCAACAGTCGTTTTCCTTGCATCAGGCTTTGGGACGTGCTTATCCGGTCGATGGCTAGAAGAAGTTCGTTCCGATGTAGAGACACTGTACGAACTATCCTCGGTACTGCTGAAGAACCCTATTTCCGGAGTGGTCTTCTCAGTAGTGAACCCCGTCTCGTGGAACCCCTGCAGCAGATTAACCATCTCCATAAACCGGGCATTCATCTCCTCCGACAGCCGTTGCAGTTTTTCGTAGATCTGATCGCACAGCTTCCCATTCGGTGCTTCCTTGCGGCATCGGTTGTATTCATTCTCCAGCCGCTGGTAGTCCTTCTGTGCCATTCGTTTCGCCCGTTGCAACTCATCCATCGAAACAGCGTGCCGCTTGGTACGCGAACTTCTTGGTGGTTCCGGTCCTACAACGACTCCTCTGTACACGATCGGAACCATCCCCAGGTCGAACTCACGCTGCACGCGCTTCCTAACACCGTACGTGATCTCCTCGGAAAGATCATCGGCCCGCGAGATACGATTCGGTACGGTTTCTCCAACATCCCTCCGGTGGCGTTGTCGTTCGACAATCGGTTCGAGCTCCTTCATCAGTTCGAGCAGATGAAGCGACCCCATCATAATGTCTTGTGCTTCCGTTTTGAAGTACATCTTACGGATATCCTCTAGCTCGTCGGGAACTTCCACGGTAGCCGGTTCCAGTACGATCGTGTTTGATGTTTGTTCGGAGAGGACTAGTTTCGGGAAAAAGGAGCACAAACCTATCTGTAAGTCTGTAAGCTTATTAGTAGCTGGGACATACCTGTCGAAGGAATGGTCATGTAGAACCCGAGCGCAATAGCGGACATGATGATGACGCCACCGACCGCGATCAGCATCAAACACATCAAGTTCGTCCTGTTCCTCGCGCTCATCGTCAGCTGCTGTATTCTGGGCGAAGTGATCGTTAGCTCCTCTATAAAGAAGAAACGCAGTTGATAAGCATTTCACGATCACCAACACCAATCGCGATGCTCACTACAACATGTCCTCATTAACTAGGTTAGGCTGTACAAGGGGTACACAAACAATTCTTCGGGCAGTTCCGCTTACGTCCGAGAAATAGGAGCCTTTGTTTACAAACTTTACAGGCAAGCGCCGAACGCGCTCCCATTCATACACCTGTTGCCACCTACCACTGTTTACTTGTTTACACAGCGATCGCAATTGTGGAGGGTATTATGCTAAGCGCCCCTTTTTTGGGGGTATGTTGAAATTTACCAAAAGGAGCAAAAGAGAGACAGAAAAAAGTGGTACCCAGCCTTTAACTTCTGCCACATATGAAAGACACAGTGTCCACTTCTGGGTGATTTCAGTTGTTAAGAAAAAAAAAGAAGGTTTGTTCCAATTTTCCAATCAATTGGTGGCAGCTTTGTTTAACGTTTGGTGGTCAGTTTTGGAATGTTTTGAAAAAACAGGCAAAGGCAGACCTTATGAGGTTTCGAAAATGTAGGGCAACGAAACTGGTTGACACTTACCATCCAGAACAGTTTGATCGTGTTCCGCCATGTTTGATTGATTGAGAGTTCCTCCTTTTTTTTTGTTGCTCTCTGTCGGATTAGAATTAGAAGCGTAGATCGGGGACACTAAAACTCATAACCACTATTTCTAACGATGCCACTTAGATTAGACTCTATGCTTTAACAGAACTTTTCAAGCACAAGTACGCTTATTAGTTGATTGAAGACCGGTAAATCTGTCTTGTTGATCGAAGAGTTCACCGCAAATAGCTCTAAAGCAGCTCTGCTGAATTGCTTTCCAATTTTGCATGCACAGCGAAAACGCACACAGACACACACACTTGCTTCACGCACGATAAATGCACCAAGCGAACGATCGAAGCACTGCTGTTTCAGCCACGGTGGCTGCCGAACTACTGCTGACCTTCGATCGATCGTAATAGCTTTTTCGTTGCGTTCGGACGGCAGTTTCAGGACGGCGTCAGCATTTTTCGCACAACAGACGACAGGTGGCAGGGTTTAAAAAAACGACTTATGGAAGCTTTAACACGGAGAGTTCTTCTTCCTTCTTAAGCTGCGTTTAAATGTGTCGCAGAGGAAAGAAACATGGAATTGAAGCTCAAATAGATATTAATGCATTTAAGCAGAGTATAACAAGCTTCAACTGATATGGGGATTGTCTAAGAAAAGCATTAATAGAGCCCTTTGTCCGACAAGAGCTTTTAATAAATTGAGTCTTCTTCGACGGCAATATCTCTTGTCAGACTAGGATCGTTCGACCAGAAAGTCTCATCGATAACGAAGATTGTTGAAGACTTTTGGTAGATGAGATTTATGTATGAGACGACTCAGCTCGTCTGACACAGAGACTACATGAAGACCAGACATCTAATCGTGACACTGCGAATATCCTTGGAATACAGACTCTTCTCGATTAGATGGGTTTAAGCGTCAAACTTGAGGAACAACCAGATTAATGTAACGTCCATTTGTAATGTGGACAAGTGGCAGTTAATACCACAGTTTTGTCAGGAGACCGAAAGGCGGACGTGCTTCTTTCAAATAGGATGTGCAACACAGTCAGTGACAGCAGAAACGGCCAGGTACGGTCAGCGTCCTGGTACCTAATCCATCAGCAGTAAAAGCAGAAAGTAGAAAGAATGACAACGGGAGGACGAAACAAAATGGTGCAAAGAAGCGAAAACAAAAGAAAGCAAAACACAATTAATATTTCAATCATTTAAATACACGTGTGTATTTTTGTTTTCAATATGTGTATTTTTTTTCTCTTTCTCTCTTGTTTCTCTTTATTATGTTCAATTCATTTATTAGTGTTCCATTGTTACGCGCGGCCCAGTATCACTTCCTATCACTCCGAGCCCCTCTACTGGTTCTGTCAACTGTGCTGCTTTAGCCACTATACCCTCCTCCCCATGCTTCTTTTTTCTTGTGTGTCTGTGTGTGTGTGTGTGTATGTTTGTGTTTATCTTGTTAGTTATCTTCTCTTTCTCTAATCTGTGTTTTTGTTTTTCATCTTTTTTTTTCCTCCAACCTCAATTAGCCCTTTTTCTTCTTGGAAGTGGTAATCAATCAAAGTACAATGACACAATGCAAGAGAGTGTGAGAAAGAGAGAGTTGGCTAGCAAGTGGGGTGGGGTTATAGAGAGGATCTATCCTCCTCACCCTCCCCCCCCCTTTCATGATGATGATTTCCGATGTGTTTTTGTGTGTGAGTGTGTCTTACCCATTTGCTTCATGGACTAACGCGCTCACTAGAGTTGGTTGTGTTAAGGGTTTAAGGGTTTTTGCTTTCTTAAATGTGTCGGTTTCATAATTTGCTAAGCTGTATATTCGTTATTAGATTCTAGACGGGCGGGGGGAACTGTGGTGGGGAAAATGGGTGAGGGGAGGGGGAGATGATTGGATTGGTGTATTTTCATGGAGTAGCCTTTTCTTTAATATGTGTTTGTTTGTTTGTTTGTTTGTTTTTTGCTTATTCTCATCTGTTCTCTTCTCTCTTCTCATTAGATTTTTTTTTGTTTTCGCTAATAGTTAGTTACTTCTTTTAATGCATTTATTGGTGAGTTTCGGTTTTTGTTGATTCTTTACTTCAAATGAGAGTGTATGTTACGCATGTGTGTGACTTTTGTATCGGTAGAGGGTGGCGTGTAGGAGTGTTTTGTTTTTTTTTTATTCTCTGTATGTACGCGGTTCACTTACGTTTTGAATCATCGTTAGTAATATTAGGTTACTTTCATGTTTTTTGTACACTTTTGATTAATTTTCTTGGGTTTTGTTTTCTTTTCCTTTTTCTTCCTCTTCTTCTTGTATTTAAAATTTAGTATCATTAAATGTAACATGTTTCATTTCGTGTGTGTGTGTTTTTCCTTCTTCTTCTGTATTTAGTGTGTCTACTGTTTGTTTGTTTCTTATCCTTTCTTTAAATTTTTAGTTTTACTTTTCCCATGTTTTGTTTTCTTGTTTTCCCTCGTTTTTTTCCAATCACTTTTCACCATCGTGTGCGGGTCACCTCGATCCGACCTCTACGATCTAAAGCTTAGCAATAAACAAACGTCTTCCCATGGTTATTTGTTCCTTTCCTTTCCTTTTTTCCCTAAATAAACATTTTACACTTGTTCTTTTCCATTTTTGTTTTGTTTGTTTTTCTCGTGTGTATGTGTGTGTGTGTTTGTGTGTGTTCTTCTCCTTCTCTCTCTATCTTTCTGTAAGATGTGCCCATACTTTCTTCCCTTCCAATCGTTCATACCCATTTTCTCATTCTGTATTCCACACACAGTACATAGCACGGGAAAAGAGCAAACAATACAAGGAAAAAACATACAAGAAGAAGAAAAGAATCCTATGTTTCTTCTCCTTCTTCTTCCTCTTAAAAAAAAACAAAAGAAAACAGAGCACGCTTACACACATACACACACACGAATGTGCGTGTCGCTGGTAGCATACATACATACATTTATATATTTATATTTATAGTTACGTTCTAATGGAGTTCTTGTTTTTGTTTGCTCTAGTTTACACAGTACAAAATAGAAAACAGAGAATATAATACACAAGAAGCGCAGGAGATAATTTACGGTATTTGTATTAATAAAAATAATAATAAATAAACGCGCCTTAAAAAAACAGGAGCTACGTGAGAGAAAGACAAACAGTGAGAAAGAGCAATAGTGAGCAAAAAGTCAAACTAGGAAACAATAGGAAACAATTGGTGTGTTTTCTAGGTAAATAAATAATTCTTCTTATATAAAACAGAAAAATAAATTTTGACACACGTTTTCCAAATGTTTTTGTTGCTTGTCCTATCTTAGGACATACACACATACACCCTTACACACCACACACCATATGCGATGCAATTTTATTAATTTAACTGTACAATTGAACTTCATTCCCGAAGATCAGGTGCTTCGCATATGTGTGCTGTTTTTTATTTGTGTGTAAGTGTGATCGTATTAGTACGATCGCTTTGTATGTGTGTGTTTGTGTGTATATATTCTACTAACAGGATGACTGTGTGTGTTTTTTTTTGTTAACATGATAACTTAAAAAACAAACGAAGGAATTACACGAACAACGTGCTCGACGGAACTCCTTTCAAGGATATTATTTTGTTTGCTCTTTCTCTTACTCTCCTCTATCTATCTCTCTCTCTCTCTCACTCTCTGTCTCTCTGTCCCGTGCTCCCGTTTACTACACTAGAAGGACACTAAGCGGCAAACACACCGTGTTTCACGTTCTAAAGTATGTACGTGTGTGTGAAGATTGGTGGTGGTGGCCGCGTCGTGACAATGCGAGTACCTGATACGATAGATGCTGGTTTTGTGTCTGTTTCGTGTGAGACCCGTTTTTCCCACGCCTAGTCGATTGCTAGTTTCCTTTGTTTTTGTCCTGAAAAGCTGTACACTAAAACTAAACAAGAACTACCCCGTCGGGGGTGAGCTTAATTACCCCAGCATTGAAATGAAAACCGGAGCGGGGAATTCAAAACTATAAAATAAAACAAAGTCCCTCACCTCTCTCTTTCTCACACACGCACACACACACGTGGCCACATGCATTCCTTTGGGAATTCGTAAAGAGGAGGTGGTGGTGGTGGTCGGATAGTAGTAGCAGGTTGGGGAAGAAATAGGAAACGGAAAATGCCCACCGGCGCACGCCACATCTACTGCTGTATCGAACTAGATTAATGCTAATGTTTCCTATATCCGCCCTGTTCCCATAGTAGCTGTCCACCCCTCTTGTGATGGTCCATTTAACGCCCGTGTGTGTGTGTGTCTGTGCCTGTCCATCTCTGTCTCTGTGAGAAGCGGGAACTTAATCGAACAGTGCAGCCAGAATGTCGTCACTGTTGGCATTGTTGCTGGAACCGCTCGATGGTGGTGTGTTCAGATCCGGCGGATCCAGATAGGAGAGCAATTCCATCGGATCGACGATTCCGTTGTCCGGTAGTAGCTGCAGGATAGAAAAAAGCAAATACAACGTTAGCTTAAAACGATCTTTCTCTTTTGCTCCGGAGGAAGATGAAAGAACCACTTACATTAAGATCATTGCCACCTTCACCCTCAATGACGGCGGCTGGATCGAAGTTGAGATCTGCCGGCAGATCGACATCGGTGAGACCGGCGAGCGCATTCTGGTGACTTTGTTGCTGCTGCTGGCCCATCATTGAGCCCATCGAGAGGAGATTTTGCTGCTGCTGCTGCATCATGCTCTGCGGTGAGTTCATCATGTTCTGGGGCGAGTTCATGAGACTCTGCGGTGAGTTCATGATGTTCGCCGCAGGATTGTTAGGTCCCAGGCCCAGATTGGCGTGCTGCTGCTGAGGTGAATGGAGCTGCATGTTGTTGTGCCCGGCATGGCCAGGACTGTGGTTCATGTTGCCACCAGGATTGTTGCCGCTGCCACCGTTCACACTATTACTGTTGCCGTTCGGTTGCCCGTTGGGACCGTTTGTGTTACCGCCATTGCTGCCGGTGGACTGTTGCTGTTGCTGCGGGTTGGAGGAGTTGATGTCGTTCGCGGGTGGTACACTCGGTGGTCCTCCGGGTGTCATCGGATGTCCGGATGAGTTACCACCGCCTGGTGTGTGTGGTGTGTGCGGTGTATGGGGCATCTAGACGAGAGAATGGAGAACCAGAAATTAAAGACCAATGTCGGAAATTGTGCGTCAAACTACACACACAATACTTACCTGATCGTTTAAAGATTTCTCCATCGCGTTCAGTGGATCAAGCGAGTTGACCGAATCGCTCAAATGAGCCAGCGGGTTGCCACCATGGAATTCGCCACCATTACCACCAGGTGTTCCTGGTCCATTGTTGCCGACACTTCCAGGACCACCGACCGAACCAGGGTTAGTTCCTGGTTCTTGCTTGATGATGGGATTTCCATAGGAATCATACTGCGGTGTTCGATTGTAGCTACAAAAAGAGACAAACGTTAGACCTGTCGATACTCGGGTCGATACTACTTCCGCTTGGAACTTACTTGGATCCCATCATGCTACCACTAGCGATCGAGCTCATGTCCGGGCTCATGTAAGGGCTCATAGCGTTCATGTTGTCCCAGGTCGGGAGCGAGGTGGATCCAGGTGACATCACCTTGTTGAAATGCTTCGCATCACCACCATCCGGGTCGGGTTTAATGTTGGGGAGTCCAGGAGTTCCAGCGCCCCGCCCATTGCCACCACTAGGTTCGGATGGTACGGGAGGTTGCTGCTGTTGCTGCTGCTGCTGATGCTGCTGCATTGGTGGTTGTTGATGCTGTGGATGTTGTTGCTGTTGCTGTGACGGTTGCTGAGGATTTAAACTTCCTCCAATGTTGGGATTGTTGAGACTACCCGGTGGTTTGATCGCTCGCCAATTAGCTTGCGCATCGATGATCACCTCCTCCGTGTCCATGCCGTTCGGTGTGTTGGAGGAGTTGAGCGTGTTCAGTATCGCCCACATGTACTGATCAATCTCGAGCCCTTCCGTTAGTGCCGGTTTACTGTGAAAAGCGACAGATATCGATTAGTATCGGTCCTCTGAAGCGACGGGACATAGGATACTTACTTGCACACTGGACACCGCCAGTTGCCACGCTCACAGTTTAGCGCCAGATAGGCCTCCAGATCGAAACACTGGATGTGCTTACAGTCGTGACCTCGCGCCGGCAACGTTATCCGCTTGGAGGTTACTGTACACTTCAATGATACCTAAGGAAATACAAAAAAAAATCCTTTAATGTATGTTCTGCTGGCGGAGAACCCTTTGCCACGTACCTTTGCGGACGTTGCAGACGCTTCTGCCGCGAGTGAATCTTTATCCGGGCCACCACCCAGCGGTTGGTTCGGGTTCGTTGCGTGACTCACGGCAAAGTTGCGCTTGATTTTGGCTACCGCCTGTTCGGCGGATAGAAGGTTACGCTTCAGCAGCGTATGCAGCACATGATTTACCGATGGTCGATGTACTAGCTGTAGTACGAACAGATGTGACTGAGGATGATAAGGAAAAACAGAGTGGCCATTAGATTTTTCTATTCCTTTCTTCAAAGCTACGGATCTGTAGTAGAGGACACTTACACAGCAACAGGTGCTGACGGTGATTTGGATTGTGTTGCGGCCCGGTTGGCAGACCTGCTTCAGATAGAGCGGCCGATGCGTGTTCTTGTTGTCGCCTCGATCGATCTCGAGCGGTGTCGAGTTGGCCGACACCTGTACGCTCGCCGGCCAGTTCGTGTTCATCTGTCGGTCCTCGTGATGGAAACACTTGAGCTGCAGCTCGAGATCCGGCCGGCACATGAGCGTGTTGTAGACGGTCGATTTCAGCTGGAACACGTGGTTGCTAACCGCCAGGTTGTGCTCGAGCCGGAACGGTGGCAGCAGGATACCATCTCGCACCGGGAATGTCAACCGCAGCTCTTCATCTTCTGGAAAGGAAAGACACGGGTGGGTTATGACATGCTCGGGGAAAGAAAGAAACGTGCGGCAGGTACTTACTCTGCGGCAGGTTGTTTGGCTTCACGTCCGGGTTGGGGCTGATGTAGGGCGTCATGGAAGATGCGGGCGTTAGTGGTGGTGTAGGATTACCCGGTACCGGACTGTGCTGGAAGTTCATGCGAATGTCCGGCTGGTAGCCCTGCATGTTCTGGTAGCCCGTGTTGTAATACTGCTGCTGTTGTTGCTGTTGCTGTGCCTGCGCCTGCTGCGCTTGCTGCTGCTGGTGCTGTTGGTGCTGGGGGTGATGTTGCTGTTGCTGCTGATGTTGCTGATGCCCCATTAGTGGGCCCGGTCCACCGGGAGCTACCACCGGTCCACCAACGCCGACTCCTGGTCCACCGTACGGTGGCGTATTCTGCCGCTGCTGCATCATCGGTGGTCCTCCACGATAGTTCATCGGACCCATCGGCCCATGATGCCTTCCGTAACCGGCGTTAGCCTGCATCGGTAGAGGAACTCCAGCGGCAGCTGCTGCAGCTGCTGCTGCCGCTGCCTGATGCGGTGGGAATGGTCCACCCGCTCCCGGCATACCCTGACCCTGGCCCATCCCGTACATTGACCGTTTCTGGGCCATCTGCATTTGGGGGTTCGGGTAGGGTGCCATCCGCCGCGGATGCTGCGGATATCCATTCGCCATACCCTGCATCTTCGACATCGGGGACATCTGGTTCATTTGACTCAGCGGATTCATACCGCCCATCTGGGCTGCCGCCATTCCATTCATACCACCAGCACCACCCGGTCCCATCTGACCGCCACCCGCTCCACCCATACCCATGCCCATGTTCATCATCTGTGCCATCGGGTTCATCTGCTGATGATGCCGTCCGTATCCACCGCCGCCAGCGCCACCATTACCAGCTCCAGCGACGCCTCCACCACCTCCCATCTGATTCATTCCGGGCATGCCGCCGGTCGCACCACCTCCACCCATTCCGACACCCGCTCCGGACCCCATTTGACTCATTGGTCCCATACCGCCGGCGCCACCCGCTCCACCGCCCATCTGATTCATCCCATTCATCTGGCCACCCATGCCGCCCATTTGGTTCATGCCGTTCATCTGATTCCACGACGATTGCGAATGCATCGCCATGTTGTTCATCTGGAGGAAGGAGAGAAAATAGACGAAGGAGTTAGTGTGATGCCATTAAACTCCTACTTCATCGGAATCTACCTGTGGATTGTAGCCGACGTCCATGTTGCCCTGCTGCCCGCCGGCCGCTGCCACCATACTTTGACTGTTGAAACCTTGCTGTTGATGCGCACCGGCAGCTGCTCGTCCTGTCGTTCCAGCCGCCGAACGCTGTTGCTGTTGCTGGGCCGCAGCTGCCTGTTTAGCGTATCCTTTCGGGACTTGCTGCTGTTGTTGCTGCTGCTGCTGCTGTTGCTGTTGCTTTACGTCAAGGTATCCGGTAGCAGCTTCCGGATGTAGTGTTCCTCGATGATAATCTGCTGATAGTCGAGAGAACGAAATTAGTATTTGCCTTTAAAATTGCATAACTTAAGGCGCTTTTTTTTGTCGCACATAGGAAAGTTGGCCTAAAACTGTGCAAATGTCTCTTTCATACCGTGATGTGGATTCTGCAACTGTTGATAGTGATGTTGTTGCTGCTGGTGCTGTTGATGTTGGTGTTGCTGCTGCTGCTGATGCTGCTGCTGTTGTATGTCGGGATACCCTCCAATGTAAGGAGATCGACGATCACCCAATGTTGGAGCCCCTAGGGAGCCCCCCTGGGCACTCATATCTCAGCCATTGCTGTTTAACAAATCGCGCAAAAAAGGCAAACATAGTCAGTACGGCAGAGATGATACGACAATGCGGCTGACGTCATACGATACAATGGCGTTTCGTTTCGTGGTACGTGGTACGCGCGTTAGATTTATTTACTACCAATCGTTCCGTGACGTCATGTAGCGTCGTCTGCTGGTTGCGTCTACAGGATCGCAGATACTGTCTTGTGTGGAGTCTAAATTTAGTCGTGGGAGTCGTTTGCAATTGAAGGAATGAAGGAAAGAGTGTACGCGCGTGGGACGTAAAGTAAAGCTATTCGCGGGAAAAAGGGCGCACGCCGATACGTTTCGAAGGCGAATGGGCGTAGGCGTTTTGGTACGTAAATGTCAAACGGTTTGTCCAAAAAGGTGTCTGCGTTGGAGTTTGGTGGAAAGGATGAGCTTTTACGGTCAATCAGATAAAGCGGGTCGTAATGTCAGTTTTGAACTTGAACTTATTATTTTAAATGTTGAGTAGGATCCGTTTGCACTCTGGACGCGTTGTCAGCAATTCCCGCAAGCTTACCTAGAAAGAGAAGAAAACAGAACAGCAATTAGAACGAGGCGATTAAGGAAAATAATACAAAACACCAACAATGATATGAGTTTTTAAGTTTTCCATCAATTGAAACATCATCCACTTGCAATAATACTACCCCGACCATGGCACTTATTACAATCGCCCCTACCCAGCCAATGAGGAACGGACAGCATAAACAACTTCCCATCTATTAATACTTCGCATGCAGTGCAACGATTCGCGTACTTGAATCCACATCCTTTCCTCCCGTCACCATCACCTCCTCTGCTCAAGCAGGTGGCAAAAATCAACACAAAAATATTCCTCCACCGTACATAAAGTGTTTTCGTGTGCGTGTGTGTGTGTGTATTTTCCGCTTGTTTTGGAGCGCTTGGAACCAAAAACGGTGAAGTACGCGGTGCGGATTTTGTAAACGATTTAACACAACCGATTATCCAAAACGCATACACACGCGCATACACCAGAGGGGGGATGGGAAAATTTAACCACCAACCAGCGGAAGGGTGGCCGGGACACATACCCGAGAGACGCTTGATCTGAGCGTGAGGATTTTTTTTTTGTTGTTTCATATTTGCGCTGTTTTTCCTTCCTTCCTTTTTCATCGTTTTTTTTTTGTTTTGGTTTTCCATACCCACTCCACCCGGTTGCGATAGGCAAATGATGATGGTATTATATGAGTTTCATTGGATGAACGTAAAACCAAAACCAAAAAAAAAAGGGAAACACAGATTCCGCACAAACACTCTCGCTGGGAGCCGGAAAAGTTCGTCCACAGGCAAAAAAAAAAATTGGGGAGGTTCGTGTATTGGGATCGGATAAATAATTTGGCAGCGGGCGCACGGCTGCTGCACCCTTGTCTCCCCACACCAAGCAACACCAGCTCTTCTCCTTTCCTTCCCCTCGGCTCTTCCACCCGCAGCTGCTAGATATGCGGTGAGGGAATATTATTTATAAATTAAATCGAGATCGAGCAGCGCTATACTATTTTCTGCGTCCAATTCGTACGCGTCCGTGACCAGGGCGGGGACTACTAGTGCCAACCCAAAGGGGGAGGGGGGCACGGGCAAAGGTAATGAGGGTTTTCCTTTTTCCGCGTTCCGCGTCCGCTTTATGGGGTGGTTCGT
>KZ063951.1:6033-25260 GCA_002091835.1 Anopheles maculatus | reverse complement strand
CAAGCCAACTGCGTCGACAAAACACGCTCGCACACGCCGCACTTGCAGAATCGAAAGAGGGCGAACGCGTACACAGGAATGACAGAGATGCATCGATGGTAGAACTCAACATCGATATCGTTTCAAATTCTAAGTCCCAGAAGAGGGAGATCGCGCTAATTTTTGCATGTGTAAGCGAAGGATAGCACGACTGAAATCGGAGAGAATGAGTTGCTTCGCCAGGAGGGTTAGCCCTTTTGGCGATATCCCATATAAAAATGAGTACCGCTCGAGGCTGAATCGCGGTTGGAAAACGGTTGAGTGACTGTCCTCATTCAACCTCGTTTGAGTGCCGTGAGCGAGCGGTTTCTACGCTCACTACAGCCTTCTCTTTCATATTTCATCTCTCTTGTTCTTTCATACCAACATCATTCGTTCCCATATCTACCTCTTTTTCTTTCCTTATGGCTCTGCATGCCGGCTGTATGCCTTTCTCTTCCCTGTGATATTTTGTTGACTTCACCACCCCCCCCTTGGTGGTAGAAGGATTTTTCAAAACTAAATTAAAAAACGCAAAAAGCCGGCTAAACGCAGAAGGTATCATCAAAAGCGTATGTAAAAACAGAAAAAAAAGTTGCTTTGATTTAAATTGTTTTTTTTTTTGCTAAAGTACCAATTTCATTTATATTATTCAGTAAGTTAGTAAGTAAGCTTATTAGTATTAGTTTAGTTATTATTTGTTATGTTGGTAGTATCGTAAGTTTTCTATTACTATTTTTTTCAACGAAACGGCTAGACCAAAATATTATTATGGCAATAAGAATTACTATGAGCATTTTGTTAATAATGTCAATTGTTATTGTTAATGTTATATTATTAAAAAAAAATTGGCTGTATTGTTAATGGATTGATATTTTTTTGGCATTAATAAAATGAACTATAAATATATAGTTAGGATTTGGAACCACGTTTGCTTTATTGCTTCGATCTTTACTCTTCGAATGCTAAAACCGATCTCATCTTCATGTGACGAGATGAACGCTGACGGGACGAGGCAAACGATCTCGCTGCCGAACGTTGACGCATATGATGGTGTTGGTGGCACAGCGTTAGGTCAGCCGGACATAACTTCTCGCGGGGGTAAAAAAGTGTCGTCCTCGGCACTTTCATTACGTAATGATGTTACATATTATGTTTGTACATGGTTCCTTCCGTATTTTTTCTTAAACGTTATAATAGAAGCTTAAGACTAGTAGTAACATAAATAATAATAAATGACCGTAACTATTTAAACAGAATACTAAACTGATTATAAAACATTCTCATGTGATGCCAATTCTAATGCCTTAGCTAACTTACATCAAAGATTTTCTTTTCAGTTTTTCCTTATGATATTTTCTTCCACTATCATCGATAAAATTCACACCTTTGTCTTCTAATACTTTGACTGTTTTGTAGCGCTCTTGGTGTTTTAAGTTGTTTCTTTTCCGCAAATATAATGTTTCGCCTTGTGAAAAATCTACTGGTTCTTCTCTATTTTCATTCAATTTTTCCAATTTCTTTTGTTTTTTATCGTGCATTTTGCTATGGTATTCTGCGAACATTTTCTCTTTCATTTCTACCCGTGTGTCTAAATTTGATGGAATCGGTTAATAATTTTTTTCTCCTCGAAAAAAATCATCAGGTGTTAAGTTTGCTTCGGAGTGAATTGAATCGTTATAAGTAGTGACTGCTAGCAATACGGCCAGGCCGTTCTACTAGAATAAAAAAAAAGTAGCGACTGCTATATAAATCTTTGTTGATTCAGACAGATCTTTAGTGCTTTCTTTTTGTGATAGAATGTTATGCAATTTTCTAATCGTCCTATGAACAATTTCTATCGTACCATTAGATGATGATAGTGCTACAGAGGTGTAATTGATTTGTAACTGTATTCTTGGTCCATTACAAGAAGGGATGGCTTTCCTACTGTTGCAATAAATGTGGACATACCTTTCAAGATATGCACAGTATTGCGTGTTTTAATAGGCACCGCGAGAGCTAATTGTCAGAATCTGTCACAGAATGTTAGGTAGTATTTATCTTTTATGATAAATATATCGGTATGCACAATTTTTTGCCGCCTTGTAGGTGTTTCTGTTAGCTTGAATTTTATTTTGTAAGGTTTTCGTTCATACTTGCTTTTTTGCACAAGATGCATAAGTTTACATATTTTGCTATCTTGGATTTCATTTTAGGAAAGAAATATTTTCTTCTAAGAACTTTCGTACTTTCAGTTATCCCTCTATGATTGGCATCGTGATATGTTTGTATATTTTGATCCTGTTCTAATTAATCCGGTACATCTATTAGCATTTTTTGAGCCTAACAAAACTTGAAAGATTTTGCCCTAGAATAGAACTGCTTGTAAACTTCATGGAGAAGTTTTAAACCGTCTGTGTTACAATATATCCCATTTATACAAAAGGGTGAAGAAAATGTTTTAATTACGTTAAATAGAATATCTTTTGTGAAGGACGGGTTTTTAATGATAACTCTAGTAGTAGTAGTAGTAGTAGTATATTTGTATTTATTAAAGGATCTAATTTTTACACTATATATTTTCATTGGTTCTGGTAGCCTCGTATGCTTCTACATTTGCACCTTAACACAATATGTGAGAATAGGTGATTTGGACGATCCCATTTTATGATGTATATAAATTCAAGGGGCTGAAGTTTGCCCCTTTGGGAAAAATTCATTTAAAATACCCTGGTAACGGAATTTGTAATAAACTAAGAAATTATACGCACTAACTTAGAAACCTCATCTTATGCCACTGTGCCTTAACCTACGCTTATTTAGTAAAAAGGAACGAGAGATGCATGTACACATGTAGAAAGAAAGTGGGAAAAAGAAAAACGATGAATCCAACAGTTCAAAATGTTCACATTTGGCTAGTCCTTCGCCTTGGAGGATTAATATTACTTCTTAAAATGTATTTATAGTTGTAGTTCCTGATGAATTCAAAAATGCTTGGTAAATTAGAAATTCTGTGAATATTTACTGTGCTATGCCATGGGGGTAAGTTTGGAATTCGCTTTATGCACTAATTTTGTAATATTTGTAGCTTCTTTAAGTGAGAAACCGCGCAGTTGCCACATACACGAGACGCATAAAGAACAATAGGTCTATTAATAGTTTTATACAGCAAGAACTGGTTCTTGGAGTTTAATTTAGAATTTCTGTTTATAAAACAGTAAAGTGACTTCATTACATTTTCCCCTTTAATAAGTTTTTGATCAATATGACTTTTAAATGTTGGGGCGGTCCGGTGGTGTATCCGATAGCGGCGCCGGTCTTCACACGGCAGGACCGGGGTTCGAATCCCGGCGGACCGCCTCCCCGTACGCAGGACTGACTATTCTGCTACGGGTAAAAAGCAAGTCAAAAGCAATACGGCCAGGCCGTTCTAATTGAATTAAAAAAAAACTTTTAAATGTTAATCTTTTGTCCAAGTGAACTCCTAGATATCTCACATTATTACTCCAAGCAATCTCCGAGTTGTATATCTTGAGGTTCACGCTAGGTTTTTTCTTTCGACTAGTGAAGCGCGAAAAAAAGATAGCTTCAGTTTTGTTTTCGTTAATTTTAAGCTTCGATGAGTTGCAGTTGGTAACGTATTTCTTGATTCCAATGTTTAAGTTTCGAATTATAGACCCAGGTAGTCGGGCGAAAGAAGTGAAGGCAAAATCATCTGCAAAAGCAAAACGTTTAATAGATTTCATTTTTGGAATATCTGATGTGAATATGTTAAAAAGTAATGGAGATAAAACGCTACCTTGAGGTAAACCCGCTAGGGGTTCAAAGGGATCAGACAGTGTAGATTTTAATTGGACTTGGCAATTTCGGTTCGATAGAAAGGAGTTAATTAGTAAGATGTCTTTAGTTGGAAAGTTTAGTTTGATCAGTTTATAGGTGAGCCCACTATGCCAAACAGTATCATAAGCTTTTTCTAACCTGCACTAAACCTGTAGACTTTTTAAGGCAACGTTGTGTTTTTACTGTTTTTGTTAATCTGTTTAGTTGATCCGTAGTAGACAATCCTTTTTGGAATCCAAATTGATATTTAGGAATGACATTGTGGCTGTGTACATGCTTAGATAAGCGTTTTTCGATAAGTTTCTCACAAATTTTTGCAAGACAACTCATAAGGCTTATAACTCGTTGGGTCCTTGTTAGGTTTTACAATTGGAATTATTTTAGCTCTTTTTCAGGCCTCAGGGAAATAATTTAACTTATAGCAGCAGTTTAATATAAATGCTAAATAAATTATAGCTTTTATAGGAAGTTTTTTGGGCGGCCCGGTGGTGATGCGCCAGCGGCGCCGGTCTTCACACGACAGGACCGGGGTTCAAGTCTCATCTGGGCCGTCCCCCCATAGTGAGGACTGACTATCCAACTATGCGGTAAGAATAAGTCTAGTAAGCCAGAAATGGCAGGCATGACCTAAGAGGTCAGGCCAAGAAAGAAAGAAGAAGAAGAGGAAGGTTTTTTAAAGAACGATTATTGATCTGGTCAAATCCGGTAGATTTTTTAACTTTAAGCTTTGAAATTAGGGCTTTAATATCCTTGGGTTTACAGAAAAGTACTTGCTCGCTGTTACTTGAGAAATTATGGGTTATATTGAAGTTTTGGATAGTAAGAGAAACTTGATTATCAATTATGCTTGTATTACTGTTTGTGATTCTGTGAGCTTTTTTTCAAAGATAGTCTTTAATGCTTCGCATTTTTCTTTATCAGTTGAAAACGTTTTGTTGTTCGATACTAACATGGGAACTGCATTTGATTCAGATTTCATAATTTTAACAAATTTCCAAATCCTACTTTTACCTTTACTTTTGTTCATGTCTTTGAATTTTTTTTCCAAGCTTTATTTCGAAAACTTTTGATTTCATTTTTAATTTCATTAGCTAATCTATTATAGGTTGTTTTGAGGACAAGGTTTCTTCTGTTTCTTTGCCATTTCCTTCTTAATGAGCTTCTTATTTAAATCAAGTAAGGCAGAATAATTTTATAGTGGTTCGGTGATTTAAATGGGACGAATTGGTTATGGGCTCAATGGAATGGAATCAATTTGGTAATTGTGACATACATCTTTTAAGTTAAGCTTTGTGACGTTAATGTTATCGTTTATGAATTTTTTTATATCCATTCCAATTAGCAAGAGAATAATCAGCTATTAAATGAAGATTACGAACAGTTACTTTGGACGTTATCACTTCGAAAACAACCGGTAGATGATCCGAGTCGAAATTGGTAACAGTTTGTAGCGAGGTCAAATAATGGAGGTTATTAGTGAGTACTAAATCGAGTATAGATGGCGACCGGTTTGCATCGTTTGGATAGTGTGTAGGGTTTTGAGGATGAAAATGTAATAACTTCCTTTTTGTACTTCCTCAAAAAGGGTGTTTCCCATCCTGTTTGATTTCGAGCAATTCCATAAGTTATGCCTAGCGTTAAAATCCCCACAGATAATAAAGCTATTTCGGAGACTGCTTAAAGTTTTAATATCATGTCTGAAGCCTTCGCAATCAGTATTTGCTCCAGGGTTATATATAGACAGGAAAATCAATTTACCAAGCCGTGTGTTTATGGATATACCTATTGCCTCCAGTTTTCTTAGTCTGGGAAGGCTTACTACTTCGTGGCATATTTCTTTTGATATAATTATGGCAACTCCAAGAACATCTTGACAATACGGCATGACCGTAATAATTATAATAAATAAATAAATAAATTATGGCAACTCCACCTTTCTCGCCTACAGTTCTATCTGCTCTATGCACTACAAAATCCGCATGTGAGAAACGGATATGTGGTTTGAGAAAGGTTTCACGTAATGCTGACATTTTGATGTTTTCCTTTAGCAAGTAATTAAAGAATTCGATTTGTTTGTTTACGATGACGTTTGCATTCCAATATAATATTTTCATACTATCCGCATTATCCATGGTGGAAACAGTATTTTGCGGTGATTTTCACAATTACTGATATGAGATATTTTTTTGACCTGCATGTAGACAGGTGAGTGAAAACGTCTTCTACTATCTGGCCTATTTCGGTTAGGTCGATGTCATTGTGATTTGTCTCTTTGTGTTCGTCTCTTTTAAGTTGGCTAGCGAAGCAAGAGCTTGGATTGGCTATGCGTGTGTGACTAACCTGTGGTAGTGAAGGGAACTGCTCGTGGGCTAACTGGAACGTTGGTCTTGGTATCGCTTTTGGTGTAGATTTGATGACTTTACGAGCAGGACACCCGTGGAAGTTGGCAGTGTGATGTTGAGATAGCACGAAGTAGATTCTATAGTATAAACGCGAACAGTGTCAATCGAGAAAATAAGAGAGAAGCAGCGCAGGACCGGAAGGACGAGATAGGGCTTTCTTCAAAGTGTGAAACAGCCAGAACAAGACGCGTTTTTGAAACCCGACCACCGATCACCGATTACCGATTTTAATTACCGATAACCTTTTTAAGGTGTAAAAAGGCAAAGGTTACAAAGTATTTTTCTGGGTTTCACCGGGAGCAGCAACAGTGATGTTCTCCGCAGTTTGCGCACCTTAATTTAGCTTGAGCTATTTTACCGTCCGGATTCGTCGTCGTTTTGCTCAGCGGACATACATTCGATGCGTGTGGCTCTGCACATTTCACGCACACAGGCGTGCGGAAACAGTTAGCTTCTCCATGCCCATATTGTTGACAATTTCTGCACTGTATTGGGCCGTGTTTGTGTGCGTAGTACTCAAAGTACACTCTATGATGGTTAACATAGCGGACTTGTTTAAGTTCACCTAGAGTGATCGATCCACGGGTGAAATGGAGCAAGTACATGGCTTGGCCATCGTAACGTTTTTTGCGGATTTGTAGTTTCTTCACGCTGGTGGGGAATATCTTGCACTCCGTTAGTGCTGGGATGATTTCGTCCACAGCAAGGTCTATTGAATATACAGGTCTCGTAATAGCCTTTGTTGACATCGGCATCTTGAATTCTATTTTGACAGGTAGACGTCCTTGGCTATGTATTGGTGTGTTGTTTTTGCCACAGACGCGGAAAGTTTGCTCGCTCTCAATTCTGTTGTCGGTCAGTTTTCAGCGCGCCTCTGTGTATCGTTTAAATAACTGATTGAATGGTTTGATATTAAACGAAGATTTACCATAAATTTATGCCAAAAGTTCACCAACCACCAACTTTTCAAAACGATCAACAAACACATACAAGTACATAGCATCGTGTATACGCTTCGGACTCCCATCTGTCATTTTATTTTTCATTGCTATTCCATGAGCTGCCAAAACCCTTCTATTACGAGACCTGTATATTCAATAGACCTTGGTCCACAGACATTTCTGGGAGACCAAAAAGCATAATTTTGGTTGTACGGTCTTCAGGCAGCTGGTGAGTGAAGAAGTTTATTTTTTGTTGCTTGAATGCTTCCACAACTGTTTTGAAGTCGCTTGTGTTGGTCATATTAACAGTGACACCCTTCGTTGTGGTGTTTGTGGAATAGTGTATCACACCAGAGGACACTATTAACCGGTGAACGTTACTCACTGATGTACCCGTCACTATAATTGGGGGCACTCGCATTTTTTTATTACACTCTGGCCGTTGTTGGGAAGGTTGGGCAGCCGACGGAGCCTCTTCGTCTTCACTGAGAAGATCGTATTGGTTGTTCACCGATACTGCTGGAGCACTTATGGGGTTTACGCACTGACCCATACTATGGAACTGTGACAGTGCCATAAGTGAGCTGCCTCTTCGAGGCACGCTTTTTTTGCTTCGGCCCATATCGAGGTGCCGAGCAACTCGTCTTTTTCGGAGAATAACAGGAATGATGTGTACTATTGTTTTTTCTCTTTCTCTCTCAAGTAAAAAATACACTCTGACGCACTAGGATTGAAACACGTCCGATCCGATCGGATGCTGAGAGAGAACTGTGATAACTCTAGTAAATTTAGGGAATTGTTTAAGAATTTCTACACTGTCTTTGTTGCGTCCTGCAACAAGAGCTGCGTCCTGCAGCTTGCCTTATTAAACACAAAACAGGTTTTTTAAACACAATCTACATGTATTTTATTTCACAAGCCGTTTCACAGTAATCAATTGTCCGGAATCGTTATACGGGGATAGGCGCGGGTCGAATCGTGGTGGTTTGGCGTGTTGAAGCTACATTACTTGGTTTGGCGCGTTAAAAAATCTCCTGTTTTTACTTGCTGTGTGATCAAAAAAGAACCTTTGCCCTATTTGCTTGGCTTTATAAAATGTTGGCACTCACGCGAACAACCAACTTCGTGCCCTAAGCACGAGTTTTTCAAACACAATCTACATATATTTTATTTCACAAGCCGTTTCACAGTAATCAATTGTCCGGAATCGTTATACGGGGATAGGCGCGGGTCGAATCGTGGTGGTTTGGCGTGTTGAAGCTACTTTACTTGGTTTGGCACGTTAAAAAATCTCCTATTCTTACTTGCTGTATGATCAAAAAAGGACATTTGCCCTATCTGCTTGGCTTTATAAAATGTTGGCACTCACGCGAACAACCAACTTCGTGCCCTAAGCCGAGTGGTCTAAATCCAGCCCTCTTGCGGAACTAGATTAAAGGTGCCTAGCGTTTGTTTACAAAACAATTTGTTGGAGCCGTTGCTCGAGTTAACTTTTTCGAAAGATTTTCTTTCGGGTTACGACGTTCGGACGTGATTTTGCGGAGCAGAGAATTATGACCGTTTCAGTTGGCGGTTAGACGTAGAGTGGTTTATTTTCTAAGATTTTACAAAATATTTTGGGTCGGGAAGGAAGGATGTGGAAGGAACTAAAAACAACAAGAACAGGTAAGCGAAGGATCGTTGATGGTCCGAGGGTCGACGGCGATAACGGTTTTATCTCGGAATATGAATAATTATTTGTTTAGGGCGGCGGAAGTGAAGGATCGCTTGAACGTGATCGTACTTGTTTTGAACGTTTGTTAACTCTCGCAACAGTCTTCTTTACAATCTTCAAAAATAATTTGATTTTTGAATTCATTAATCGGTCTTTCAGTATTAGGGATATAATCATTATCGTCTGTGTTTGATGAGTGTTGCGTCATTAGACTTTCTGATACATGAACGTTCATTGTTGGCTCTATTCGCGAGAGTGAGTCTGCATTATTGTTTGTAATTAATTTTTGTATTTGATTTAAAATTCAAATTCCTCTAGTTTTAATTTCCAGCGCAACAGTTTACCTTTAAACCAAAGTATTGGTTTTTGATCTGTTCCTATTTCGAATTTGTTGCCGTAAATGTAAGGTCTAAAATGTTTTATAGCGTAAATTATGCCATGTATCGTTAAGTTTTCTAGAAGCGTATGCTATGGGGTGCTCTTTGGAGTCTTCGAATTTTTGAGAGAGTATAGCACCCAATGCAAAATCGCTCGCATTGGTTTCAAGAATACATTTTTTAGAAGAATCAGGATATTTTAGTATAGAATCCGTTACTAATAGCAGTTTCCAATCATTAAAACAATTTAAAAATATTTCATCGTGTACAATTTTACAGCGTTTTTTTTAAACCATTTGTTAAAGGTTTAGTTAATCTAGCAAAGTCCTTGATAATTCCAAGGAATGCTTTGATTTGCGTGATTGTTTTTGGAAGTGGTCAAGAAGGATTTTTTTCTATTTTATCTGGATTGGGCTTTATGCCTTCTTGTGTCACAATATGGCCCAAAAATTCACACTCTTTTCTTAAAAATTCGCATTTATCGATTTTTATTTTTAAGTTAGCTTGTTTCAATCTGCAAAGTACTTTTTTTAAGTTTTCTATGTGTTGTTGCAGCGAATTTCCAAAAACAATAATATTGTCTAGATACACCAAACAACAAGTAGCAATTAATTCGTTTAGAATGTTGTTCATTGCCCTTTAAAACGTTGTTGGTGCATTCTTGAGGCTGAATGGCATTCTAACAAATTCAAAATGGCCCTTTTCTGTGCTGAAGGCAGTTTTCGGTCTGTCCTTTGGGTCTACTTTAATTTGGTGGAATCCCGATTTTAGGTCCAATGTAGTGATGTAAACACTTCGACCTAGCCTGTCCGATCTTTGGAATCGGATACTTGTCGTCGATTGTCGTTTCGTTGAGCTTACGATAGTCAACGACGATTCGTCATTGTTTTTACCATTAAGCTCTAAATAGACGGTGCGCAATCTCAAGATTGCGCTAAATTTCTCTGTCAAAAGAGTTATTGATTTCGCGTAGTTAACCCAGACGTATAAACATAATTTCTTTGAATTTTGTTGTTTGATTTTGCTTGTAGCGGTTTGGGGCTGAAAATGAAAATGCTTTCAATACTCTTATAACATGTTGAAGTTTATTTATTGGCACTAATAATGTATTACAACGATTTGTACTAAATTGTAACATCAACTGTGGCACCGGAAGCTTGAGGAAATGTTGCACGAGAAGGAGAAGCTGCAACGATAGTCTTCCGTATGGATGCAGGAAAATTCAAATCAGCTCCATATACACAAATTGCACACACACACACACACACACAAGGCCCGTAGCGAGAGGTATGCCGGATTGGCCCCGTCAAGAGCGCAAGCCGTTTGAGGGTCCCAAAAGAAGGAGGCAGCAACACAATTCTTTGACAAAAGTTGCTTCCACGGTGTCAGCTAGGAGCACTAATGGATCACACAACGGGTACACACACGTACACATGCACACAACACATAAACACACAGCTCTCCGGCTTCCACTAAATGCGATGCCAGCGGCACAAAACAGCACGATAATACTATCCAATTTTGCCTAATTTCGGTTTCCCTGGTTCCTTGGACCATTTTCCATATCGGAAGGCACAAAACAACAAGTATTCGATATAAATTCACCAATTTTTTCGATGCTATTCATCAATAACTCATAGTGCTGAATGTCAGCAAAAAGATTGCGCTAGGAATGCGCTGAGATTGATGATAAATTTTTCAGATTTATGGGTCCGCGAGCTATAATTGTATTTGACAGAAGGATTGATCAAAGAAATTTAGCGCATTCTTTTTGACAGAACAATTTAGCGCAATCTCGAGATTGCGCCCCATGTAAACTAGCAGTTAGGTTTTTTCTTTCTAGGTATTATCCAAATTGGTGATGTCCAAGGCGATCTAGAGTGCTGTATAATGCCTCAACTAGCATTTCGTTTATCTGCTTTTGAATTTCATGTGTGGGTACCTGTAAGTCTTACAATGAACGGGAATTTCATCAACCGTGTTGATTCTGTGTTCAACTGAAGTAATACATGAAAGTTTTTCTTTATCTGCAGGAATAATTGATATATTACTGCGAAGAACTGTAAGGAGTTGTTCTTTCTCTTCTTTATTCAAATGATCCATTTTAATATTTTTTCCTATTTCAGTTTTTAGGATAGGGTCAGAGTATTTTGCTGAATAATTAATTTCTGTAACATCATCCACTGCAAAAGCTTCTGCTGTTCTGATAAAAAAAAAATTACCATTTCTCCACAATTACATGCACGTACGGTAATATTTCCATTACTAGCAACATACATTCCTGCAGGAATAACGTATGCGAATATAGTCATGTAAAAACATGTTACCATTCCTGTGTGACACAGGTACTTCGATTTGTGTTACAGTGTTGGGCGCGATTGTATGCACTTCTGGTTCCATCTTTCGTATATGTAAATTCATACTAGTATTGGGTAAAACAAGTTTATTTTTACCTAAATCTAAAACGACATTGAGTCCAGAAAGGCTTTCGTATCATAATATACCGTCGAAGAAATTATGAAATTTGAAAATGAAAAATGTTACGTCAAAATCAAAAATTTTGTAACAACCTTTTCATTCGTGTAGCCTCCCGGTCACGACAGCTGAAAAAATTTCTGAGCACTCACTTTTTCAAGGTTTCAACAAATGTAGAAGGTCCACCAAAAATGGGTTGAGAAAAAGTTGATATTAAAAATACGGCACCCTGCCGTCATAATGGAAATTAAAAATAAAAAGTTGAATTTTTTTTGACAGATCAAAATGTAAACAAACATTCACAGTTACTGTACGTCTAGACGGCGTGCAAAATCAAAATTATGCGTAATTTTTATCAGTCAAAAAATATATTTTTTGGCGAGTTTAACCGCATATCCCCCCCTTTTTAGCGAAATCTTTTTGACATCTCGCATCATGTAGCCTGCCCTTTAGATTTTGGCTTTCTAGGTATTATCCAAATTGGTGATGTCCAAGGCGATCTAGAGTGCTGTATAATGCCTCAACTAGCATTTCGTTTATCTGCTTTTGAATTTCATGTGTGGGTACCTGTAAGTCTTACAATGAACGGGAATTTCATCAACCGTGTTGATTCTGTGTTCAACTGAAGTAATACATGAAAGTTTTTCTTTATCTGCAGGAATAATTGATATATTACTGCGAAGAACTGTAAGGAGTTGTTCTTTCTCTTCTTTATTCATATGATCCATTTTAATATTTTTTCCTATTTCAGTTTTTAGGATAGGGTCAGAGTATTTTGCTGAATAATTAATGTCTGTAACATCATCCACTGCAAAAGCTTCTGCTGTTCTGATAAAAAAAAATTACCATTTCTCCACAATTACATGCACGTACGGTAATATTTCCATTACTAGCAACATACATTCCTGCAGGAATAACGTATGCGAATATAGTCATGTAAAAACATGTTACCATTCCTGTGTGACACAGGTACTTGGATCCGGCTACAAGTATGCACCGTTTATTTTAAGCTTTACAGTATACAGCAAATCCCCGCACTACGCCATACTCGATATACGCGATTTCGCAGTACGCGCTTTTTGAGAAAATGACATTTCTTTGCGTTTACCGTAGCTGTTTGAATTCTAGTAGGACAATTTTCCTCAATATAAGAAGAATTTTTAAAATTCCAAAACAAATGGCATTAGATAGACAACAGGAAGACTCAGCTTTGATAAAAATTTCATGCAAATATAACAAGTAGATCAAGAGATATAAGCTATTCAATCTGAAAAAGCACAAACTCCCATACAAAATGTATGGCCTACCCGGGTAGGCGGTCGTAGATGTAAGGGGTACAAATTGAAAAAAATCGAAAAAAAATATTTAAAATTATTTTAAAATTTTTCTTATCCAACCAAATGATGTAAAACATATTTCTCTAGGCATTCTAGAAATTTCAAGAAGCTACGACTTTCCTATCAAAAGTTATAAAGAAATAAAAATGCAAAACTTACCCGGGTAGGCGGTCATTGACAATACGGTTAAACCGGTGGACGATGAGCAAGCGGGATTATTTCGATTCCTTTTTCCAACTAGCTGAAACGAGACGACTGAAATAGACATAGGCAAATATGATCATGATTATAGATACCGCAGTGGACAGTCGAATTCCACTTAACAGGCTCCAATTTCAAGTAACGTTTTTGTACTGTTCCAAATGGATGTGTTCGATGTGTTTGCGATTCGTCAATGTTCTATTGTCCAGAGACGCCAAAGGTGTTTCTACAACTTTGCGATGAATAGCGATGTTAAATGTCGTTCCAGATACTGAAGGGCTTTTTATATAAATTTCCGGTCAGTGTTCTATCTCTCGGGCTGTAATCGGTTTTGATGAGCTTCTCATTTTCTTTTCCCATCACAATTGGATTAATGCATTCGTCACTAAATTCCATAGCATAGGCGTATTTTTGAACGTATTCTTCTGGTTTTGTTGTTGTGTACAGTTTCTGTTTGTGTTGCAGAAGATACCTGGGATATTGTTTAATTATGGAATTATTATGATTAAGCGCGAATAGTTCGATTACTTTTGATTAATCTTTTTGTATCTTTGGAAACTTAAGGATGTATAACAGCTTCTCGTTATTGACATACGTAATAGCTTCGTTCGGAACATCGGTCTTAACTCCTTGATCTTCTAATAGTTGTATTACAATGGGGACAATAGTTTGTTGCTTGTTACTGATATTTTAGGCAACGATATCGCTTCTAGTATGTTTTCTAGTATGAATATAGTTGATTGTATCTATATTGGTCTTTGCCGTCAGCATGTCTAACTCATTTTGTAAAATATTGTTTTGCTGTGCTATTATTTGCTTAATTTCGTCTGTCAATGCTTTTATCTTGTTTCCGAGTTGTTCGTTGACTTGATATAGCCTGTTGTACTGTTGATTATCTGCAGGTCATGAGCAGCTTCCTCCGATCCATTTTCAAGCTGACCCTATCGCTTCTATGCTTCTAGCCATGCTTCTAGTGAAATTTGTATACAAGTTGCTGATCTTATGTTTCGCGATTATCGAGAGAGAACTTTTGGTTGGACTATAGACTTACTTACTTACTTATCAGGCGCTACAACCGCTTCGCGGTCTTGGCCTGCAGCAACAATCCTCGATACCGCTCACGGTTTAGCGCCGTCGTCTGCCAGTCCAATATCCCGGCCGTTCTGGCGGACGCATCTACGCCATCACTCCATCTCAGTTTGGGCCTACCACGCCTCCTCTGTCCATGTGGACGGCCTAAAAGGACTTTACGGGCTGGGTCGTCCGGTGCCATTCTCATGACATGGCCAGCCCACCGGAGCCTGGCGAGCCTAATTCGCTGCACGATGGTAAGATCACCGTACAGCTCATAGAGCTCGTCGTTGTAGCGGCTCCTCCAATGTCCTTCCACACATACGGGGCCAAAAATCCTTCTGAGCATCTTCCTCTCGAACGCGGCTAAGAGGGTTTCGTCAGTTTTGGACAAGGTCCATGTCTCAGAGGCGTATGTGAGTACTGGGACTATAAAGGTTTTGTACAGTCCCAGCTTCGTCCGTCGCGACAGGTATTTTGAGTGGAGAAGTTTCCTCAGACTGTAGTATGACCGGTTGGCAGCCAGCACCCTTGCGCGCAATTCAACTTCTATGTTGATATCGGTGCTGACTTTTGACCCCAGATAAGTGAAGTTTTGGACGACTTCAAAGGTGCGATCACCTATCTGTACATCACCCCTGCGTAAATCAGTGTTTGTTAGCAGGGCCGCTGGTGGTGCCACCATCATTTTGGTTTTTGCCTCGTTGATATCCAACCCGAGGTTCAGTGCCGCATGCTCGATCCTTTGGTAAGCTTCTGCTACATAGGAGAGCCTCAAACCAATGATGTCTATGTCATCAGCGTATGTCAGGATCTAGAGTGACTTATAGAAGATGGTCCCCGAAGTTTCCACTTCCGAGCTGGATGGCCCTCTCTAGCGCCAGATTGAATAGGAGGCAAGCAAGCCCGTCTCCCTGGCGCAGACCCTTGGTGGTAGCAAAGGGTCCTGAGAGTTTTTCATCCACCTTCACCTGGCATGTGATGTTGGTCATTGTCATACGTACAAGCCTGGTAAGCTTGGCCGGGATTCCAAATGAGCTCATTGCGTCGTATAGTTTTACCTTGGCTATGCTATCGTAAGCGGTTTTGAAATCAATGAACCGATGGTAGGAGTGTAGCTGGTGTTCCGCCATATTCTCCAAGATTTGCCGCATGGTGAATATCTGGTCAGTGGTTGATTTTCCGTTTTGGAATCCTGATAGTTGATAGTTTCCAACTATCTCTTCAACGAATGGGACAAATCTGTCTTGTATAACTAGGGAGAGAATCTTGTAGGCGGTATTCAACACCGTAATACCCCTGTAGTTGCTGCACTCTAGCCTATCTCCCTTCTTGTATATGGGGTAGATGATGCCGAGATTCCAATCACAAGGCATCGATTCGCTATCCCATACCTCAGTAATAATTTGATGAATTTCCTGTTCGAGTGCTGCACCACCGTTTTTGATCAGCTCGGCTACTATTCCGTCGGTACCTGGTGCCTTGTTGTTCTTGAGCCGACGGATGGCCTTTCGTGTGTCTTCAATGCTAGGTGGCAGTAGCATGATATCATCTGCTCGTGGAGCCTCTAGCTGTTCGTTGAACTGATCATTTAGTAATTCATCAAAGTACTGAGCCCATCGCGAGAGGACCTCTGGCTGGTAACTGACCAGATTTCCATCCTTATTCCGACAGCAGGTCACCTTAGGTCTGAAGTTGTTTCGGTGGCCTGCTATCTCTTGGTAAAACTTTCTTCCTGGTCCGTAACGCACTCTTATTTCTTGAAGTTCCCGCACTCGTTGGTCTTCCCATGCTTGTTTTTTGGTGCGGTGAACTCTTTTTTCCTCTCGTCTGAGCCGTGAATATTCCTCTGCGCATGCCCGCGTTCTATGCCGCGGTTGCATTGCTCGGTATGCACAGTTCTTACGTTCGGTCACTTGTCTCAACACTTTGTAGTTATTTTGTTTCATGTAAATATAGTAAAACATTGATTACCTGGTTTTTAGAGTGAATTGATCTTGTTTCAATCTCCTAATGCACGGAAATTATGTCTTAGCATTTTTGTTCGGTAGCGCTTTACAGCGTATACTGAGAACTAGATGTTTACGCAATTGCAGTGCAAACATAGAAGTGCGTCATATTTTGCGGTTCTTTGAGTGTGTCACGCGTTCACAAAAAGCAACAATACTTTCAGTTTAAATAAAACCCTAAACCAAACTAAATAATTTAACAAATATTACGATTTTGTGTTCATGACGGCGTGAGTTATCTGTTCGTCGAACAGTAGTTCAACTCCTCAACCATATTTTGCGGTTCTTTGAGTGTGTCACGCGTTCACAAAAAGCAACAATACTTTCAGTTTAAATAAAACCCTAAACCAAACTAAATAATTTAACAAATATTACGATTTTGTGTTCATGACGGCGTGAGTTAGCTGTTCGTTGAACAGCAGTTCAACTCCTGAACTTTCGGGTGCTAACCTGGACGATCCCAGAATTGTCAAACGTCCCCGGTTCGTAACCCGCATACATCGGGTTACGAGCGGGGACGCGAGAACAAAAGGATTTTGTAGCTGTCAAACGTCCCCGGCTACAAGTATGCACCGTTTATTTTAAGCTTTACAGTATACAGCAAATCCCCGCACTACGCCATACTCGATATACGCGATTTCGCAGTACGCGCTTTTTGAGAAAATGACATTTCTTTGCGTTTACCGTAGCTGTTTGAATTCTAGTAGGACAATTTTCCTCAATATAAGAAGAATTTTTAAAATTCCAAAACTTCGAAGGTGCGATCACCTATCTGTACATCACCCCTGCGTAGATCAGTGTTTGTTAGCAGGGCCGCTGGTGGTGCCACCATCATTTTGGTTTTTGCCTCGTTGATCTCCAACCCGAGGTTCAGTGCCGCATGCTCGATCCTTTGGTAAGCTTCTGCTACGTAGGAGAGCCTCAAACCAATGATGTCTATGTCATCAGCGTATGCCAAGATCTGGAGTGACTTATAGAAGATGGTCCCCGAAGTTTCCACCTCCGAGTCTCGGATGGCCCTCTCTAGCGCCAGATTGAATAGGAGGCAAGCAAGCCCGTCTCCCTGGCGCAGACCCTTGGTGGTAGCAAAGGGCCCTGAGAGTTTTCCATCCACCTTCACCTGGCATGTGATGTTGGTCATTGTCATACGTACAAGCCTGGTAAGCTTGGCCGGGATTCCAAATGAGCTCATTGCGTCGTACAGTTTTACCCTGGCTATGCTATCGTATGCGGCTTTAAAATCAATGAAGAGATGGTAGGAGTGTAGCTGCTGTTCCGCCATCTTCTCCAAGATTTGCCGCATGGTGAATATCTGGTCAGTGGTTGATTTTCCGTTTCTGAATCTTCTTTGATAGTTTCCAACTATCTCTTCAACGAATGGGACAAGTCTGTCTTGCATTATTAGGGAGAAAATCTTGTAGGCGGTATTCAACACCGTAATACCCCTGTAATTGCTGCACTCTAGCTTGTCTCCCTTCTTGTATATGGGGTAGATGATGCCGAGATTCCAATCACAAGGCATCGATTCGCTATCCCATACCTCAGTAATGATTTGATGAATTTCCTGTTCGAGTGCTGCACCACCGTTTTTGATCAGCTCGGCTACTATTCCGTCGGTACCTGGTGCCTTGTTGTTCTTGAGCCGACGGATGGCCTTTCGTGTGTCTTCAATGCTAGGTGGCAGTAGCATGATATCATCTGCTAGTGGAGCTTCTAGCTGTTCGTTGAACTGATCATTTAATAATTCATCAAAGTACTGAGCCCATCGCGAGAGGACCTCTGGCTGGTAACTGACCAGATTTCCATCCTTATTTCGACAGCAGGTCACCTTAGGTCTGAAGTTGTTTCGGTGGCCTGCTATCTCTTGGTAAAACTTTCTTCCTGGTCCGTATCGCACTCTTAGTTCTTGAAGTTCCCGCACTCGTTGATCTTCCCATATCTGTTTTTTGGTGCGGTGAACTCTTTTTTCCTCTCGTCTGAGCCGTGAATATTCCTCTGCGCATGCCCGCGTTCTATGCCGCTGTTGCATTGCTCGGTATGCACAGTTCTTACGTTCGGTCACTTGTCTCAACACTTTGTAGTTATTTTGTTTCATGTAAATATAGTAAAACATTGATTACCTGGTTTTTAGAGTGAATTGATCTTGTTTCAATCTCCTAATGCACGGAAATTATGTCTTAGCATTTTTGTTCGGTAGCGCTTTACAGCGTATACTGAGAACTAGATGTTTACGCAATTGCAGTGCAAACATAGAAGTGCGTCATATTTTGCCGTTCTTTGAGTGTGTCACGCGTTCACAAAAAGCAACAATACTTTCAGTTTAAATAAAACCCTAAACCAAACTAAATAATTTAACAAATATTACGATTTTGTGTTCATGACGGCGTGAGTTAGCTGTTCGTTGAACAGCAGTTCAACTCCTGAACTTTCGGGTGCTAACCTGGACGATCCCAGAATTGTCAAACGTCCCCGGTTCGTAACCCGCATACATCGGGTTACGAGCGGGGACGCGAGAACAAAAGGATTTTGTAGCTGTCAAACGTCCCCGGCTACAAGTATGCACCGTTTATTTTAAGCTTTACAGTATACAGCAAATCCCCGCACTACGCCATACTCGATATACGCGATTTCGCAGTACGCGCTTTTTGAGAAAATGACATTTCTTTGCGTTTACCGTAGCTGTTTGAATTCTAGTTGGACAATTTTCTTCAATAGAGTTTTCAATTCGCAATGTTAAACCGGTGGACGATGAGCAAGCGGGATTATTTCGATTCGCGGAAGAAACGTTCTATTGTATTTCGAACCAGCTGATATTGCTGCTGCGCGACATTAGTCTGTTGGATATTTTCCACATTTTTTG
>LULA01015511.1:0-31287 GCA_002091835.1 Anopheles maculatus | reverse complement strand
TCAATTCGTACTTACCTCCGTACAGTGGTTGGTTGTTTGAATTTAAACTCAATCAGATCACCGGGCTGTGGCATTAGGCCCCAGAAGAAACTATCCCCCGAGTATGCTTTCTGTAGCGTGTACGATTTGTACGGCTGTATCCCGGTCCGTACCACGGCTGGCGGGTTGCGATGCGGATGAAAGTTGGGTATCTTGCCGAACTGCTTGTCCTTCAGCTTTTGCACCTTGCCCTTGAGTGATGATTGTGTGCCGATGTGTTGAAACAGTGATGGTTTGTAATGGATCCATAGCTTGGACATTTCTTGCTTGCAACTTTTCTGTAATAAGGGAACGATCAATTTTAATCTTCTGTTCTGTAAAATGCCCCCCGCACTGAAACGCTGCCATCAAAACTTACTCCATCTTTCTCTACGCTGCACACCTTCGTGTAGATCAAATGGTACAGCAACCAGTCGACTGGCTTATCGTTGAAAAACATTTGGAAGAATGTTATTAACCAAGGCAGATCGGCAGACTTGAACATTTTTCCTACGTGAAGAATGGATCGTTATCAAACAATCGTTACCATCGTTATCCCGCTGGCCTTTCCTTACCTATGAAACCTAGCTGACAAAAATCAAGCACAAACCAGTTCGCGTGCTCCTTTTTGGCCGTTTTCTCTAGTGCAAAGTTTTTCATTATCGTCACAAACCCTTTCTTCGTGAGTATGTCATCCTCCAGCTGCAGATAGAAGGCACCTTTCGGTTGCGCGTACGCCATCAGGAACGCAAAGTCGAGATTCTGCTTCGAACGCCACCGTACCCGTTCCTGCGAATCGTTCAGCGTTTGGCGCAGATTGTTCATGTTCGGATAGTACGATGCGGCCGGTGCGATTATCTCCAGAAACCCGCTATCGATGTAGCTGGCAAAGCGCGTCCGTATCTGGTGGGCCACCGTTTTCACGTACTCGAGATCCGTTTCGCCCACGTACACGACGATCATCGTGTCGTTCTGCTCTTCCTCGTCCATGTTCGAGATGAGATTGTCGATCGTTTCGACGAGGTACGATTGCTTGTCACGCTTGACCGTCGGGATGCCGAGCACGATCGATACGCCCTGGCGCTTTTTGCTCTCGATGTAGCTGGGCTGTAACGATGCCGAATCGTCCAGCAGGTGCGGTAAGAAATGGAACGCCGTCGGCAGCTTTAAGCTTTCGGCCAGCCGGCTCGTCGACGTCACATTCCGGATAAGCGATCGCGAATCGGGACTTAAGCCTTCGAGCATATCTAAGTTGGCGAGCGAAACGTTCACACCGTCGGTGGAGCTGGTACCGCCGGATACGGTGGCCCCGTTCAGTGCGGCCAGCCGTAGGTATTGCGAGAGGATGGCCACATCTTCCTGTTTGGTGCGGTACATGGATTCTAGGTACTGCATGCGCATCTGAAACTCGGCCATACGTTGTGACATCGACTGTTCGGTGGTGTAGTCGGTACCGATCACTACGATCAGTACGGTGCACGGTATTAGCACGAGCACTATGCCGTAAATACAACCACGCCTGCGCATGGAAGAGGTGCTTAGTCCCATTTTCATGGTTTCCGGTAAGATAATATTATCTAGACGGGGAGAAAGAGCAAACAGCAAAGTGAGTAAGGCTATACACGCGTTTCAGTTCTATACGGGGCAGTTATTTTCCAATCATACACTTAATCAATTTCACCATTGCCACAGCGCACAAGACAAGACATATTAACATAAACAACAACATGTTCCATGAGAATGAGAAAACTGCTTTTGGAAGAACGTCAACAACACAATCAAAGCACCCATAGCCCATACATAGCCTATTGCCCTAGGTTATCAAGAAACTTGTACATTCGTACTTCCCCGTTTGTAGTGTTGTTGTTGTTGTAGCACATCGTCCCGCACGAAAGAAAAAGAGTCAGTTAACAGAACCATGTGAAAAGTTTCACATAACCACGACGAGCTTCGGACACAGGTAAACATTTGGAGGTGGGTCGGTTTGGGTTGGAGCGAGCATTTGCGCAACAACAGCTGTGAATATAATTTTAACATGCACCCCACCGCTTGCAGATTCCGCAGCTGCATTGACGCCATCGATAACCACAACTCCTCTCGTTGCCCCTCTCGTTTTCTCCTTCTTTTCCATGGACTGCGTTGTACGCACGGGGTGTACAACGCCCATTAACTTGCTTCCATTTCCCGAAACACGGGGCACGTTTTTCACGTACGTACAAATGATGCACGGATGTTGGCGTCATGGCAGATTACTTACCACCATTCAGGCAACTACTAACGAAGCTTTCTATTTCTACTGGTACAAAAAGATTCGCGCCGTTTCATTGCATGATTTGGTGCATCGATTGTGCAAGCACGAATGAAGCAAATTACACACTGCTCAACCCGCACTAAAGTACCACCAACCGACGGCTGTGTATGCAATTCATGCTTATTTTTCACTTTTCACGACGAAACCGAAGAAAATGCACTTTTGGGTTGGGTTTTGTTGGGTCGGTCAGTCGCTGTCGTCGTTGTGTGTGAGTGTGACTGTGTTTTTTTTTATATTTTTTGTTCGGCTTTTATTTTGTTTTGTTGTTTTTTTCCCAACTGTCACTTTACCGTCAGCTGACCCAGCCTACAAATAACGGCACGAACACCGCCTCAACGTGTTTACGATGCATAGTGGAGAGATTGTGATGGAGTTGAGAGATGGCGGCAACAGTACTTTTTCATTTTTATTGCCATCCATACACGTGGTTGGGTGGATCAATCTGGGAGTTATCGAATCAGCAGTATGGTCGGCTCCTTCTAAAACATGCACATATTGCACGAATGCGAACGAGTTCAGGGTGTTCAATATAAGTTCCAGTGTTAAGTGTTATAAGTGTTCAATAACTTATAAGTTCCGCCGGACCTTATGGGCCTATTGAACTCGCTTAACCTACAGATCCCATTGCAGCTCGAACTCCACGCAACGGAAAATAATCTTATTTTTCATACCTTTGCTATATTTTCAGCATAGAAGCAGCCTATGATCATATTACCCTTTCATACTAATACACTTTGAGGAAGCACACCGGTTTGAGTTTTAACCAGCATTTTAGACAGCATTGCAGCAATTGTTGATTTGAAAATCATGGATTGGACAACAAATGATAAGATCTCACAATACTACAATTACACTTGTCTTAGTGGTAAGTATGCTCCATCTTACAGAACACAATACTTCCTTTGACTCCTTCCTTTCCCTTTTTCCATTTACAGAGAGAAATCTTGAGCTTGCACGCTTGAAAACACTGTACGAAAAGTCCTGTCATGCTGAACATTTTGCATTTGTTGAGAAGGAACTACTGAATCTAAATGAGACACTAAAACGAAAGCTGACAATAAATGAATCAAACATTCGAAATGTCATACAACAGGATTGGTTTTTGGAAATTCCTTCCGAATACATGCAGGTAGTTAGGGCAGTTTTGGGGAATATGTTGCACGTCGGTTTTTGATTTGTTCTGTTTAGAAAATAGTTTCCGACTTTGATGAAATGAACATTGCGAAACGCAAATCGCTCGATCTGTTAATGCTGAAGGTGCGCTCACTTCGGGAACGATACCGCAATCTACTGGTTAAGTATTCCCAATACCTTGAACAGCGCGTGTGTTCGTTACTTACCGAATCGATTTTAATATTTTACAGATGAAAATATTCACTTGCAGAATACAGGTTGACACGCACGATCCGAGAGCAACGGAAGAAAAGGTTAAGTTTCGTTTGGCAGCATTGCAGTTAAACCGTTGCGAGGCATCGATAAGGAACGCTCGCAATGTTCAAAATTACTATCGTCGCATAGGGAATTTCATGTTCAAGGTATGGTATTGAGTAGGAAACTAGAACGATTAATCGCACGCTGTCACAATTTACTGCTTATCATCCCTGGTAGGACAACCTATACAATGATCGATCATTGGCTGCATTAAAACAAGCGATTAAAGAGCAAATGACGCTGATACACAAAACTACGCTCATTGGACGATCGGTGATTGATAAAGTGATCTCGTTGAATAAAGATCTCAAGGTAAGTATGGTTCATTATCTCAATATATTACCTTTTGTTATCATGTATACGTTTCGCTTCAGAAATCAACAATCGGATTCAATTTAGATCGAACGCATAACATGAAATCGTTGATGTACCATAAAACTATCTTGAAGAAAGAACGGACAGCAATAACGAATGCTAGCATGAGTGAGGTAGGTTGGTGAAGGTTGAAACAAAGATAAGCAACATCGGTATTATCGTATGAATTTTAATGTTAATTCTACAGATTGATCCTAAACGCTGGCCATCACGATACGATTCGATCACTCCAAGCATGGAGGCGTTGCAAAAGGAAAAAGAAAAATTACACAGCACAATTGAAAATTTGAAACATACATCACTAACTGTATGGGAATCCAAAATTCTTAAAGAGTACGTACGCAAAATTTCAGTACGACAGCAAGGTACACTAAAAACAAATTACTTTTTTTTTATCATAGAATGGATACAAAAACGCAGAAAATAATGCAACTGGAGAAGGATATTTATGAGAACGAAAGAGTCTACAAGGAGCTGGATGCGACAACTGAAAACACAAAACATTACGTTCAAGGTGGCTGCACGTTGGACTCAGCCAGGTAAGTTTTGCTTGTAGAGGGTTCTTTTTCCAATACTAAATTCCTCTATACTCTGGCAACAATTCGAACAGCTTGAAATGCAAACAGGACAATGTAATTTTGAATCTCGAGGAGGAAAAATCAAATCAAATCAGGTTAAAAGCTTCCTTAGCTCGTCTTAAATCTTTAAATATGCGGTTGGATCAATTCTTTGCATACATCCCACAAATACTGGAACAAAACAAACTGGATCCGGAATCTTCACTTGAACATGACGCGTCTGAACGGGAAATAACTAAGTCGGCGTTGTTGCGATTGTTCCAAACAGACCAAACCATGGAGTGAATTTAATTTCTAGACAGATTTCCAAATATAGCGTGACCCTTTTTTTGTATGAAGCGCTTGTTTTGCTTGTTTTGATGGACACTTTAAAAATATTTCAATTATTCTACCAAATTCGATTCAAAACACAATCAACGGTTCCATTCGTCTTAATAACGGTTCGCATTCAAATTGACAACTGGTATAACTGGCTGTGAGCATTATACCAGCACACAGCAATGTGCTGAACTTTCCAATCCGGTCGACGCACGCCCGAAGCCGAAGCAGCCTCATCGAAAGTGAGCCGAAGTTTGACAGGTGCAGGTTTCGTGAAAACAAGAGACATTTTTTTCTCTCTCGTCGTTGGAGGTACACGAAATTTAGCAATTTAATATATAGAAAATTCCAAGAACAAAGTCGTATCATTCTCTCCAGCCGCCAACACTTTCCAATTTTCACGTTTTGTGCCATTTCGTGTACGAGTGGAGAACAATTTCTGTTTTCGTTGCTCTTCCTATATCTCTCCTGCTCGCTACCTCCTTCCTATCTTAGCTGGTACTGCGGGTGCACCGTGTTTGTGTGAATTGTGTGCATAAAAAAAGCGTAGTGTGGCCCCTCTACAGACACGGACGGCGTACGTGTAGCGAAAAGGTGTAACTTTTTATACGCAAACCGACTTTACACGTTCCTCCGTTGCCGCTGTACGTACATCATCATCAAAAAACCATGAAGCAAATTCCGCTGACCTGTTCCGGCCATACGCGTCCCGTCGTGCATTTGGATTTCAGCGGTCAGACCGAATGTGGATACTTTCTTATTTCGGCGTGTAAAGGTAAGTCGTGTTCCCCTAACAGAAGAAGCCAACTAACATAAAGGTTAATTAGTAAGCTCATCATATAAACGATGGATGTACATCCTTACGTACGGATTTGCATTCACCGTTAAGCAGTGGCCGCTACCACGGTCAAAATCAATGGCAAAAGTGCTTTACTTTCGCCCATTTCTTTGACGGAAACAGCGATAGAACAAAGCAGGTCCAGAAACAAGCATTAACCTTGTATAATTATTGCCAGCAGCTACAAGGTTAACGGAATGAAAATCCCAAATCTCTGTTCGCTACCCTTTTGGTAAGCACCATCATCGTCCCCCTGGTTTGTCGTACAAACGTGCGCCCGATAGCCTTTGTTTCTCTGTGTCATTGGGACGCCAAGGTCCTTCCGCGATATGAAAAAATCGCGTCTCTCTCAGTTGCCACATGACCCACAGCGACAGACAAGAATGGGACAGAAGTAATGAAAACAATGTGTTAAATCACCTCCCAGCGCAAGTGCGTGTGTGTAAGGTTTAAGGGCCCCGCTGGATCGAACTCGAGCTGCCTGCCTTCCTGGATTTTGCCCATCGGGACGACCCGTAATGTTGTCTTCCACACAGTGTTGATTTTTAGTGTTTAATGAAATAAAAAAAAACTGCCAGCCCTGATCGGTGCGTGCCGGTCACGTATAAATCAAACCCATCGGCGGTGTGTAGTAGAGTAGCGTACACGATGCGGAAGTAGGAACAACCAATAACCAATTCAAGTAAAGCGTCGTCGTATCCAAGGCGACAATGAGAGCGCACACCGTACCGCACCGCGCGCACACACAACAACACTCCCTTTATCGCGATTAACTCGTGCGGCCTCCTGTGATGGAAACTAGTTTCGCTAGCTACCTAGCCCTGCGGTGGCATGCTTCCCTCGTGATATTTCGCTCTTATTTATTGCTCCATCTCGTTCCTCTTTTTGTTTACGTTCTACGTCCTACGGTCTTACCGGTCTGGTCCGGTCGTGAAGGTTCGCAAATCTAGGGGAAGCGCGAGTAGTATACACGCATATGAATACTCTATACGCGCAGATCCCTTTCTAAACTTGGGCATTCAATGTCACACTCTACGCGGTTCCGGTTTCTCCCGGGCGGTGAGCGATCGTTACACACTAAGATTTAAAAGGCGTAATGATACCACATAAAATTGTGTCGAAATGCGTCATTATCGATATAAAATTATATCCCATGTGAGATTAATATTTTGATGCAGTAGATAAGAAGGGCGAAGAGCTCCGCCATGCCATTTTGATCTCAAGAACTGTTTGGTTTACATCCAAACACATCAACCTTATATTGCTACAATCGTAGAGTGCTGTGCGATGGGTTGAAAAAAGCAGGGTGTACCAGCAAGGTGGTACCATCAAATGTTTTTGGAGAATCTTTTACATTTTCCGAAAACCTTCATTTTTCTATCAATGGAAGGCAATCTCACTGCCTGATTTTGCGGCAGGTGAGTCGAAAAAGCATTGGAAACTATTTGGTATTGTTTCAAATAAACGACAAAAATGTAATACAAAAACGACGATTTTCTGCGCGATGACCTCTAGAACGAAAAACAACCAAAGAAGGGATGAATCTGCGGCTGTGTGGTGACAAAATGTCAAAGCCTGTCGGTACATGAAGCGTCAACATAAGAGCAAATGTATCTATTAAAATATCCATTTGAAAGTTTGAAATGTGTTCCACGCACGCAGGATATTTGTTGATCTTCTTGGCTTAACGATCTGCTACAGTGAGCCAAACGCAAATCCGGACACCTTCAATTTAAGCAATTGCGTAAGGGAAACAAAAAAAAAATTCATTCTTATCAATTCTTCTTTGGACACCTTCCTACAAGGCAAATGCAAAAAAAGTGACAAAAAAAGGTCAACCTCCGGAGCAATTAACAAAAGAGTCGGAAAATGGAATACCGGACAGTTACATTTCTAAGAATCCACTGTGGTTTAAGGGCTCAGGATGCTAGTTTTAACACTTTCTATAGTGTTATGACTGATGTAGTCGATTCTTGGCCGCCGTGATAAGTATGTGAATGCTCAGATTTTCTAAATTTCCACATTTTCACTTAAAAATGGGTCATTCAACATTACTGGAGAGAAATATCATTATATTTCACCATCAGGGCGTTATATTCCGTCAAAAAGTATTCAGGAAATCAATAATTTCACAAATATAAGCAATGCGACAGTTCAAGACATTATTAAAAATATTAAACACAAAGTATTGGAAAAAACAAAGAAAAAATGTTGATCTCAGAGCAAAATTCAGGCAAGTGTCCGGATTTCCGTTTGGCTCACTGTATGTAATGCCTGCAATATACTGTCCCAATAACCTTATTGATTAGTGTTGGGTAAATCTGAATCAGATTCATGAATCTGAATGAATCTTATAACTGAATGAATGACTCTGAATCTCTGTTATAAAGATTCATGAATCCCCAAAGATTCATGAATCCTCAAATATTCATAAAACCTCAAAGATTCATGATCTACGTATTGATAGAACGAGTGGCGGCCGCTCGGGGTCCCCCTCTGGCGCATCCACCCCCGTCAACCCACCAACACCCCCCCCCCTGTGCCTCGAATTCTCTTCGTAGTTGAAGGGGCCTCGCAAGCAGGCTTTTGCACCTTTCAGGAATCTTTCAGGATTCACGAATCTTTGGGGATTCATGAGGAGTCGACTCATGAATTGAATGAATCTTCACTGAAGATTCATATGAATGACTCTTTCGATAAGATTCATTAAGCACAACACAACACTGTCCTTGTAAGAGGGATCAAATAACGTTCCCATCTTGAATGAAAATAGTAAATTGTTCAAGAAAATTAGCATTTCAAGATTAGAAATGATCGACAGTTGATTGAAAAAGCGTGTGCATAGCGTATGGTATTGTAATAAGCAGAAGGCTCATTCCTGGGGATCGACCATATATGTATAACCCATCTCTAAATAATTGCACTCAAACTCTGCCTTTTCTTCCCGCAGATGGCAAACCGATGCTGCGGATGGGCGATACCGGCGATTGGGTCGGTACGTTCGAGGGCCACAAAGGTGCGGTGTGGGGCGTAGCGCTGAACGAATCGGCCACCCTTGCCGCCTCCGGTGCGGCCGATTTTACCGGCAAGATTTGGAACGCGGTCACCGGCGAGGAGGTGCACAGCCTGCAGCACAATCACATCGTCAAAACGGTCGCCTTCAGCCACGACAGCCAGTACCTGGTCACGGGCAGCAACGAGAAGCTGGTACGGGTGTTCGATCTCAACTCGGACGGTAAAGCGCTCGAGTCGTACGCCGGTCATGCCGGTGCGGTTAAGCGGGCACTGTTTTGCCGCAACGAAAAGTGTGTCATTAGCTGTGCGGACGATAAGTCAATGCGGCTGTGGGACCGTAGCACGGGCCAGGAAGTGTCCCGGGTAGAGTTTGCCTCCCATCCGAACGGGCTCGAGCTGTCGAAGGACGGCAGCATACTGACGGTGACGTACGGGAACTGTACCGCGTTCTACGACATGGAAACGTTGACGCAGCTGAAAGAGATCACCATTCCGACGCGGGTCAGTTCTGCCAGCTTGCATCCGGACAAGCACATCTTCGTGTGCGGTGGCGAAGACTTTAAGATGTACAAGTACGATTACATTACGGGCAACGAGATAGGTAAGCGAGCGAGCGGAGGAGGGATAAGCAGCTCACGTGGTCTCACTTACTTGGAATGTTTTGTTTGTTTGTTTGTTTCAGAATCATTCAAGGGTCACTTCGGACCGGTTCACTCGGTGAGCTTCAGTCCGGACGGTGAGCTGTACGCTAGCGGCTCCGAGGACGGTACGCTGCGGCTGTGGCAAACGACCGTGGGCAAAACGTACGGTCTGTGGAAGTGCACCGAACCGACCGATCTAAACAATTCGTCCAGCAACAACAACACCACCAACGCGACCACGGGCAGTGTGACGCCGACACCAAACAATAATGCGGCGGCCGTAAGCAGCTGCCCGCCAGTAGTGTCGTCGGCAGCGGCACCGGTAACACCGACACCGAACGCCAACCGGGAAGTAACGGCCAACTGAACCGCCGGTGTGCAGTAAAGCAAGGATATACACCAACATCTTTGCCTTTGCCAAAACACCCCCTCTTCAAGAAAGCAAACAAAAACGATAACTGCTTTACAAAAAAGAAAAGGACGAAGCAGAGGCTACGTAAAACGCAGAAAGGCAAAACGGGAGCGTACGGAGGACGGGCACTGTTGTTAGGCGGTTTGCAAAATTGATTGCGCAAACGTTGCAGTTGCAGTGTCGCCCCGTCTTCGTGATGTCTACGTTTTCCCTTTGGCAGTAGCAGCCGCATAGCCGCAGCAGCAGCAGCAGCAAACACCAATTCCTTTAGCCGAGAATTCGTTTTGTGCGATTTGATGATGATGGTCATACAAAACTACTATTACTACTACTATTATTTCAACAATACTACACACATACGCATTTGACCGACAAACGGAAGATTTCGCGAAGATCACGATCACACGGTCTCGTTCACAGGAGCGCCGTTAATAAGAAGTTCTTGTGGGCCGTTGCAACAGGAGAATATACAGTGTATGAACAGGTTAAAATTCCAAAAAAATACTACAAGAACGACCTGGACGGGATGTGTGTTCGCACAGCATCATCATAACGCCAAACGCGGACGGGCGCATTGATTGAATTTGAGCTACTGCCGACTGATGACTGTGTGTTTGATTCTACCAAATATCTCAACCATCTTCTCTCTTCTTTCGTTTCTTCTTTTTTACCACATTCACAAAGTGCTTGCGTGTGTTGCGTGAAGCACGCAAGATAGGTGCGTTTGTGGCAGGCAGGCAGGGACAGGCAGAGAGGCCTTAGTTTCTTGTTTCTAGTAATTTATGTTTGATGTGTACCCCCGAACGAACTACGTGAGAGATATTGTGTTTTGTGTTTTTTTTTTATTAGTTATTTCGAAATAAAGAACTAAATCAACCTGACACACTGATTGACACCCTGCTTGGGTCTTAATGTGGAGCGAAACATTAAACGCGGTAAGTTATTGAATTGAAGTGCTTTCATCTCGATGCTTTCGATGCTCACCATAGCAACTCTGATCATCTTACTAGATGCAATCAAAAACATTCGTCAAGGTAGCCTTAAATCTAGTATCTTTTGCCAAACCGTTCCCGTGTCGTCGTCGCACCGCGTATACAGGATGAAACTAAAATTGATGATGTCCCATCCGGATGGTCTACCCGTGGATCACGCCTGCAAATAAAATGCATCCAAGTGTCCGTAGACGATTTTTTTGTACATGTATTTGTGTTTCCGTAGAAATGTCAGCTTTTGGTCATTGGCTGTACTATTGCTGCTGAATTCACAAATGCTATTGTACAAACATAGATCATCGGTAGCATATAAAACCACACAACCTTGGGACATGAATTGGCAAAAAACGGTACGTCAGTAAAGATACAGAGATTATTGCTAAAACGTGATACTGATAAGTAATGATGATTCGCTTAAAATTGTAGTCTTTACTTACTTACTTACTTATCAGGCGCTACAACCGCTTCGCCAGCTGCAAGGTCCTTGACCAGCTGCAACAATCCTCGATACCGCTGCTCACGGTCTAGCGCCGTCGTCTGCCAATACAATATCCAGGCCGTTCTGGCGGACGCATCAACGCCATCACTCCATCGCAGTTTGGACCACGCCTCCTCTAACCATGCGGACGGTCTTAAATGACTTTTCGGACTGGGACATTAAGGAATTGGGTCTGGCGAGCCTAATTCGCTGCACGATGGTGAGATCAGCGTACAGCTCGTCATTGTAGCGGCTCCTCCATTGTCCTTCAACACATACGAGGCCATAGATCCTTCTGAGCATCTTCCTCTCGAACGCGGCTGAGAGGGTTTGTCAGTTCTGAACAGAGTTTATGTCTCAAAAGCGTATGTGAGTACTGGGACTATAAAGGTTCTACACAGTCCCAGCTTCGTCCGTCGCGACAGGTGTTTTGAGTGGAGAAGTTTCCTCAGGCTGTAGTATGACCGGTTAGCAGCCAGCACCCTTGCGCGCAATTCAACTTCTATATTGTTATCGGTGCTGACTTTTGACCCCAGATAGGTGAAGTTTTGGACGACTTCGAAGGTGCGATCACCTATCTGTATATCACTCCTGCATAAATCTGTGTTTGTTAGCAGGACCGGTGGTGATGCCACCATCGTTTTGGTTTTTACCTCGTTGATCTCCAACCCCAGGTTCAGTCCCGCATGCTCGATCCTTTTATGAGCTTCTGCTACATAGGAGAGCCTCAAGCCAATTATGTCGATGTCATTAGCATATGCCAAGATCTGGAGTGACTTATAGAAGATGGTCCCCGAAGTTTCCACCTCCGAGTCTCGGATGGCCCTCTCTAGCGCCAGATATAATAGGAGACAAGCGAGCCCATCTCCATCTAAACCTTCTCGTATCCAGACCTATCACTCAATTACCTGTTAGGGCATCACTTCAATGACAAGCCTTCTGTGTATATCTAATGACTCCATACCGCGTTGCACTATGATACCCTGGTACGGGGTATCAGTTGTATGAGAATATAACCATCCTTCGACAGTTAATTCCGTAAAGTACCCTCTCAACTGCCAAAGTTAGTCCGAAAAGTCATTTAAGACCGTCCGCATGGTGGCATGCTACTAAACAGTATAAAGCTATAGGATCACCCAACAATGGCTGCTACAGCTACAGGACGACGACGATGACGTTGACCTCGCTGCTGCAAATCCCGTCGGATGTTCCGTTGATGTAGTCGCATCATGATGGATTTGATAGCTCCATTGACGATGCTCCATGATATTTGGTTGGACAACGTTATAACGGTATAATGTTCCTCGCCGTCAAATTCCAGGCTCTCGGAATAGAACATGTGCTGGAGATTCGCATTCGCAAGCTGCTTGCTTCGATTTGCGTGCCATCACCATCGAATGCGCGACATTACGATCGAATCATGTGCCATTACCATAGCAACGCAGCCGCAACGATCGGGTTTTGATAGCTCCTTCTTCTTTTCTGGCCTGCTCCTAGGGAGCACGTCTAGTAGACAGGACCTGGCGTCCAATTCGTTTCCAGGAAACTCGGTCCATGGCTGCACTCCTCCACCCCCGGCTGCATCCGATATCCCTCAGGTCTGACTCCACTTGATCCAGCCAACGAGCTCGCTGTGCTGCTCTACGCCTCGTACCGAACGGGTCGCTGATGAGCACCTTCCTGGCAAGGCATGAATCTGGCATCCTCATCACATGCCTCAAACCAGCGTATCCTTCCCGCTTTGGCAACCGTATGGATGTCTGCATCGTCAAACAGCTCAACTAGCTCGTGGTCCGTAGTCCGTAGCAGCCGCCGTTCGAAAATGGCGAGTGCATTGGCGTCCTCCGCCAGCATAGTCCAGGACTCGTGCCCGTAGAGGACGACCGGCCGTATCAGTGTGCGATATATGGCGCATTTCGTGCGTTGTTGGAGTCTTCTGGATCTCAGGAGTTTGTGGAGTCCGTAGTAGGCACGATTCCCCTGAACAATGCGCCTTCGGATTTCGCTGCTTACGTTGTTGTCCGAAGTTACGATCGTGCCAAGGTAGCAGAACTCCTCTACTACCTCGAGATCGTCGCCGTCAACTAATACTCTGCTTCCGAGTCGTGCTCTATCACGGTCAGAGCCTCCGGCAAGCAGGTACTTTGTCCTCGTCGCATCCTCCTCAATCCTATCCTATCGGCCTCGTGGTTCAGTCGGGTGTACGCTTCGCACACCGCCGCAGATGTTCGCCCGATGATGTCGATGTCATCCACGAAGCCAAGGAATTGGAGAGACCCGCACTTCGCATGACACCTTCCAGAGCGATGCTGAACAGCTATTTAAAGCAAACAACCAATGGATATCGGCACATGATTCCGCACGCACGCACGACAATAATACGGCCACAGGTAACATCCTTCTAAAACAGACACAAAAAAAGAATACACGCACACATTGCAAAGATTGTTTTTAAATTTTTGATTTTATTCAATTTTTTTTGCCCATGTGTTGTGTTGTGTACTGCTTGTATCTGGTTTTATTACTCTCAGTATTGATCTGCTTTTTTTTTGTTGCTTTTTTTATTTACTCCAATACAAGGAATGTATCCTCCTATATATTATTATTATTATTAATATTATGTAGGTATGATTTTGATAGGAGCTATATTCATATTTATATATGCTGATATTATACATATCTTTTCTATTTATATATATATTTATACCATTTTGTTTTATTTGTTTGTTTGTTTTTCTTCTTTTTGTATGTGCGGATGCAATTTTCACATTTAGCAGAGTTTTTTTTTGCCGTTTTCATCTGTTTTTGTCCTTTCCTCCATTATGCACTGTCCCGAACATTTATAAGCAAATGTTCTCGCGTGTGTAATGTCCGAGTAATAGTAATGTGTCCTCTTATTATCTCTAGATCCAGTTACAGTTATCGTTAATATTAGTGTTATTATTACTATTAGTTAATAGTGTTATCGTTATTTATACACATACACAACTTACTGCATTGTTTTGTTGTTTTACTTTTCTTCAGTGTGGGGGGGGAGGGGGGGGAGTAAGAAGCACGTACGTCTAACTCCAACAAAATCATTCTTGGATTTCTGCCGCTCCAAAACTCTGTCTTTGTTTGCCACTGCTCGCGTTCCCGTGTGTGTGGCCATCGTTTACAATTTGGCTCTCTGTTTTCTATACAATCGAACAACTAGTTTACGCTACGGTACGATATCAGATACGAAGCGGGTTCCATTCTTCCCTCGGTATCGCATAAGTAGTGCTCGCGTGTATTTTAAGAAACGATAAATAATATATTATTACTGCACGGATCGTTAGCGCTCGTCTAGCTAGACAGAGAAAACAAAACACAATGTTTAAAAAAAAAAACATATCAACTGACACACATTTCTGTGTTTCTTTCAACGATGACAGTGAGAAAATAGAGAATCTTTCGCGGAGATTTCTTTTATCGTTTCTCATATGCCCGGACCGGAAAAGCATTTCAAAGCAGAATGAGACCGGTTTGCAAGTGTTGTAAGAGCGCTCTCGTTCTTATCATCATCACAGGAGCAACACCAAAACACTACACTTTAATGATATTTAGCTTGATTTGCAGATAGTTTTATAAACACAAACGAAATGTGCTTAAATAATGTGTGTTTACACTTGCCGCTTACGTACATTCGTTCAACCATTTCATCAAAATCATCATGCCACTCCCCACTCCGTTGCCATGGAAATGCTGTCTGATTTCAGCAGAAGCTTTGGCTGATTCGCTTTGCTGAAATCAGTTTTGTAATACAGACACGCGCGCACACACACATACACATCTACGTTACGTTATCGAAACACGGTTCAAAGTTGAAAGTTATATTAGCTATTTACATACAATACACGTACGATTCACGGTTTGTTCATCGTTAAAAACCATCGTTTAATCAATCCAAACGCTTCTGAATGGATTAACATTTTTTTTGTTTTTTTTTTCTGTTTTGTTGATGTCACCACCACACAATATTCTCTCCATATTCTTAGCGACAAAATGTTTGATTGACTCACTGGTTCGTTCGTGTTATCCTGGCGTTGTCAATCGATGCATCTCTTAAGCATAATTATGATTCGCCGAATTAGAAAACGATTGACCCGCTTTCCATACTTGGCTAATAATGCCAAACAAACGGCCTTAAGTCATTACTACTACTACTTCTATTCTTGCCGTTTTCTAAATTCAACATCTTGACTGTTCATAGATCAGCCCGATTACCCAATAGAATGTCATAGCGATATAGAATCATCATCATTCCTGCATATTAGTTGTGGTGTATCTTTCTTTTTTTTTTTGCGTTTTCGCTCCTCTACACACATGCTGGCTGTCACTTGCGTTTGCTTATATATTATCTCTTACGCCTAACATGAACCCCCATCGCGCACGTTCCTACATTGATATACACTATACATGTTTTGACGGTCGTATTTTGCACCACACCTTACACACCTCACTAAAAACGCATGATGATTTTATTCTTTAAATTTACACACCTTCCCTTCCAAAACTCGCGCCTATTATCGCTTTACTTGACTATGGGCTATCATTGCGCAACTTGTACACACACACACAAGATATCGTTCGTAATCGTTTGACTTTTCTACAAAATTGTACAACAAAATGCGCATAAATTGGCCAGCTTTTTACAATAAACGCCACCTCAAGGTTTAGGTATATATGTGTATGTGTGTGTGTGTGCGTGTGGGTCACGCTATGTTTTATATGATCGCTGAACTACACTTACTCTGTCCCCGTTCTTCGTTCTAACCAAACTCTTCTTAATTTATATTAATGTTTCTTCTACTTCGCTTTCTAATTGCCAAACTCGTTTCGACTCGTTTTTCGTTTTTTGTACAAAAATATATGTATGAATATATAACAACGTGATGACACATCCACACAAATCTGCCAAAGGAACGGGACCAATACAACATTATATTGTACTGCATGTAAACGTTAACGCAAAACGATTCTCGTCACAACTACTACTCGTAGGATCGATTATGTGATCGTGTGAAAGGTGAATTCATGTTTCGGAGATCGTTTGCGCGCTACTTTTTCCTTTCTCTCTCTCTCTCTCTTTTTCGGTGAAGTCACGGGTAGATTTGGAAAGCCACCATTACCGTGTGGCAGCAGTATCCCGTCGCTCACAAGTGCTCGCTGTGCGATTCCAATTTCTCTTCGTTCGTACGTGGATAATACTTGACAGTTATCACCGGACAGTAGTAGTAGTAGTAGTAGTATTCTTTGATACACGGCGCAATATTTACACGATCCTACCACACCACCACACCCGAGGAGGACTCATTTGTTTTTTACTACAAATAACATTGATCTTTCAGCGCGAATAATTTCTTTTTTGCATATATACGCTAGATTAGGGCTAGAGCTTTGAACAATTAGTATTCCTTCCTTCATTTAATAAGTCTCGCAAAGTTCGCTAAACGGGCACCGCGAGAGAGCGCGCTTCTCCAAAGAGGAATGAAACAAAACAAAAATCGATTGATTCTTCAGAAAAGTAGCAGCCGATGCGTGTGACTGCAGCCTTTTGTGTGTCATTAAAGTGTCAACATAAGACCACCAACATTCTCACATAACGTGACCGGGTCGATAATGGTGAGATCAACGTATAACTGAAATAAAATAAAATAGTCATTGTAGGACGTTCCAAGGAACTAAGAATGTTATATATCAGCATCAGCTGCAAAGATCAACGGCTTGTTTGTGGTTAAAAAATGTTACTTTCATTTGCAGCTGCTTCTTCAATCCACCCATTCTATTCATCTTTCCAAGATTTGCTAGGAATAAAGATCTTTTTTGCAGCTGAATGATGTAAAAGGTACGCGTACTGCACGAAATACTGGACAAAACAAAACCGAAGTTATCCCTTAAGGGAAATCAAACGAACATGCACTTTTCCGCTAGTGAGGATGATCCTTTGTCGAACATACCAACTGCACACTTTTGTCATTCGGAGTAAACCTAATCGGTCTGCCTGTCTTTGTAAGCTCTAATCCACTGTTCAAACGACAGGTTCGTAAAAATTTAACTACACGATTACAACTGTAGACACTACCTTGAACTGAAGAACTGGTCCGCCTTCTTCAAAATTACCACCAATCGTTTTGCAAGATAAATGATATTCGTTCTGCTTCTTGTTTACCCGCTAAGATAATGTTGCCTTCACTGTGTGACCGATGATGATCATCGCCCCCTGCATGGGGGGATAATGATAATAGTGATAGTGTGCGGGAAAAGAGAGAGTAGTGGGATCGTACAGTCGTCATATGTTTATCACACTCACACACATCACACACACACAACCCGACTGCCCGAAATAATCCTGAAGGAACGCACGCTGCTGCCCATCTTCATCGGTGTTTATCTGGCGACGGGCCGATAGGAAGTTTCCTTGCTTCACTTGGTTGGTGGTCCAGTTTGGAAAGGACTTAGCACAGTAACGGCTGCCGCCTGAGGACTTGCTAGTACGGCTACAAACACGTAGAAAAGATATTGTACATCAATGTAATGCTAATATGCAGCAAGCAATGTTTATCATGATTTCTTACCTCCGTACGGTGCTTGAAACATCGGGTAACCAAGTCCCACGTGGGTGTGATGGTGTGTGTGCACATGACGCTGCGGTGGTGGACTTCGAGTTCCGGTGTTTCCACCACTGCTAGAACCACCGCCAGAGGAAGATTGCTGTTGGGAAGGGCCAGAACCATTGCCGCCACCGTGATCTTTGCCTTGACCACCGTCAATACCACCGCCAGCATTACCACTGTTCACACCGCTGCCGCTACCATTATTTGCACCACCAGGACCACCACTGGCACCGCTGTTACCACTATTTACATTACCACTGCTCCCGCTATTGCTATTTACTGATGATCCTACAATGAAAGGGTGGAACAACACGAACAATCATTAAATTTGTGTTACATGATCTATTTGTTTTTCATTCCATTGTACCAAACATCAATCTTATATCCTTTACATCTCTTCTCACATACACATTTCGTTATATTTTTTTATTCATTAGTGTGTGTATTCTTAAAAATTTACATTTCCTTTAGCTGTCTTTAAAAAAAAACTGACTTAAATGGGTTTTCAATGGATAACTCTCTAATCTCGCGGTTATCACACCTATACATCGTCAATTCTACTCATCTCAAAGGTGATGATCATCTCCTTAAGATAAAGTTGAACATCGTGGAACACTTTACCATTGAATCTGGCCTATCTGGCGATTGCAAAAGCGCGAAAGATAAAAATGACGAATGGACACCAAATTTCGACCTCCTGCCAGAGTTGCTCGTAATACAGGGTGTTCGAGATAAATTTGACAGTTACATTTTTGTTTATAACTCGTGATTGAATTGGCATAGGAAAACAAGCAATACGTCATTCGACAGCTAAAAGTGTACGGAACAAGCAGCGAAAACATCCCGTGATAAAAAAAAGCCAAAAAAGAGTACATTGTGGAAGCGGATCACATGCATCATGATGATCCGCGCCGGACGCGACAACCGCGACATCATGCAGTGCGTGCAGTGTTCGCTGAATACGGTGAAGGCGATCCGGAGTAAGCTGGGAGAAAACAGCGACGACGACGAAGCGGTGGCAGCACAAAAACCATATTCTCAGCGGCGGGATTGCGTGCGGACCGACGCTTTCCTGGCTGACCTACAGGCGCGCGTAATGGAAAATCCGGGGATCGGAATTCGACCGTTGGCACGTGAGATGGGGGTGATGGGGGATCACGAGAGTGGCCAACGGCAGACCGTACGTGTTCCAGCAGGATTCCGCTCCGTGCCATACAGCCTCCAAAACGATAAAGTGGTTGGAGGCCAATTTCAACGATTTCACCGCGCCGAATGTGTGGCCTCCCAGCTCCCCAGATCTTAATCCAATTTTTTTGCAGGTATAATAATAATAAAAATTTTAGATAAATTGTTGGAAAAAACTGATACCAATCACAAATTAAAAGTCGTTATCAACTTACTTACTATTTTTATTGCTGTTGAGTACTTAAAAAATGTGAAAAATCAAATCAAAAATCAAATTTCCGTTTTAGAAATAGTTTTTTTGCGCTATTTTCACAAAATTTCAACTTTGTACCGCTCGTCACGTTTTACAAAAAGCCGTTAAAAAATCAACCAAAATGTTTTTATGAAAGGTAGGAGTGTTTCGAAGTGGCTATTTGATTGGGAGCAATAAAAACTTGTATTTGGGTTGGGCACTAGAGGGTTAATTGCACTGAAAATTACCTCCTAATCAATGAAATTCTAGTTCCTGGCTAGCTCACTTTCTTCGGTTGAGATACTGTCAGGTTAAACCATCAATTCTTACCTTGCATATGGTTGCCAGACGAAGGAGGTTGCGCTGATTGCTGTAATGGGGGTGGCCCACCACCACCGCCACCGCCACCTCCACCACTACCACCACCACCACCACCACTAGAATTTGCTGATTGTTGTTGCGCGGCAGCAGCTGACTGTTGCTGCTGCTGCTGCTGCTGTTGCTGTAAAGACAATCCTGCGCTACTACTGTTTGGTGGAGGAATGCATAGATTAGGATTTTGGCAACCGGGTTGCTGCGAGAGATTGGGACTTGATACGCTTACTTTAACGCTGTTGCTGGTCGGGCTTTTCATTGCGCGCTCGCTAAGCTCGTGTATCTTGTGCGAGTTGTAGTACTGACTGGCATGGTGCTGCAGCAGATCGAGCGCTTTCGTGCTCTGGTTCCGCGACAGATCCTCGAGCGGGTGGTTGAAGCGCGGTATTTGCAAGTGGTACGGTGGCGCAGAGTACGGTGTGGTCGAAACCAGCATCTGTCGGTACATTTGATGGTTTGGATCAAACCCGAACGGGGACGCGCTCATGTAGAGCGAAGGTGAGTAGTACTGTGACGTTGGCGGTGGCGGTGGACCTTGTGTTTCCATCGTCGGTTTCTGTCCTTCCTGCTGCTGCTGCTGTTGCTTGATTTTCAGTGCACTTTCTTTGTCCTCCTGCTTGATCGCTCCGCTACTGCTGTCCGAACCTTTGCCCATGCCTTTGCTGCTCCCGGAAGAGGACGATGAGCCCGATTGCCCTGACGAGGATTTTGAGCTTTTGCCCGAACTTTGGCTCGTTAGCGGTTGCCCATGCAAGCCCGTTTGCTGTTGCGATTGCCCGTGCGATGAAGGAGAGTGCGACTCGTCCTTTGGATTAAGCCCGGGTGGAAGTCCCGGTGGACCGCCGGGATGTCCCGATGGTGGTGGATTGCGTCGTTGATCGCCGTAGCTGAACATTCTGGAAAAAAGGAAATGGGAAGTTTGGGCAAAAGCGTTCGAACAGTATTTCACTTTCTTCCTTCCAAATACCTTCGAAGATCTTCCTCTCTCGATGCGGGGATGTGGGACGGCGGTGGTGGAGGTCCACCTGGTGGTGGGCCAACGCCCAGCCCGTGTCGGAACATGCTACCATATGGACCGAGTGATTGGGGTGGTAAGGAAGGCGGTTGTTGATTTGGGCCAGCTTGTTGTGGATCCTTCGGATGCAAGCTGGGCCCGTGTAACGATGCGCCGCCACTTCCACTTAGGCCAGGTTCAGTCTTTATGTCTTTCGTAGATTCCGATTTTATGAGTTTCGAGGCCATGAGCTGCAGAAGGAATTGATAGCAATGGAGACATTATATTCACGCACATTTCTATAACCTAATGCAGTATGGAGGTCGTCCGACTTACCGGAGATGCACCCAGTTTACTGTACTCGCTAGGACTTTGACTCTCTTTCATTCGTTCCTCTTTTACCGTGAGAATTGGGCTGTGTTTGGATTCGTCCGATATTACCGACAGCTGACCATAACCAGCATCGAGCCCAGGATAGTTGTACCCGGGTGGAACATAGCTGTATGTACAAGATATTGTATATATTAGTACATATATATAAAGGAAGTCTTCGAAAGATACATGGATACACGCGCACCTGTAAGGATAGTAATGTGGCAGTACTTTCCCACCCGGCGGTGGTGGAGGTCCAGCGCTTAGTATGGAACCATCCTTCACATCGGGACCACCGGCCAGTGGTGATAGTCCAGTAGTGACGGCAGGATTCAACATTAGCCCGCCAGCCGTACGCACACCATCCGGTCCAGCAGGTGGTCCGCTTGGTGCCAAAGACGGGGGCGGAGGTAATCCGGATGATGGAGGTTGTGATTGATGCAACGGATGATGGGGCGGTCCTGCGTTGTTTGGTTTGTTCATAAGATCCAACGGCGGCTCCTTGTTTTTACTGTACTCGAGCGGTCCTCCAGTGACGGCGGCAGACGGAGGCGCAATGCTAGTGGCTACACCGTGAGGTAAGGGGACTGAACCGATTGGTGGAGGCGGCGGCGGTTTGTTCGGACCGAGGTCAGCCGCTGTGGGGAAGTATGGACCGCCGGGAGGCGGAGGTGGCGGTGGTTGCTGATGGGGTAATCCAGCGTAATATGGATAGAGACCATAGCTGGATAATGCTCCAAGAGGACCGCCCGCAGTGGGGGCACTGTTGCTAGCACTGTTTACAGATTCCACCGGAGCTTCATTGGGTTTTCGGGTGCCTTCCGTCAGATGAGATCCTTTTGATTTTTCTACAGGGACGAAGAATAGAAACATTTGTTAGTGGATACTGAACTTTTTCCTGGACGCAAGACGGTGCGGTGAATATAATATTTCATATTTCATATTTATTTACTTGTTTGCCCTAGGCTATATAAAAAAAATCTTATAGCTACTTCTTATAGAACTAATTTGAGGCCTAAACTAATCGAACAGCAACGGAAAGAGAACAAAAACAAAACAAAAAAAAACAAATAGAAAAAAAACTAGAAGAAAAAACAGTAAGTGGAGGAAGGAAAGGAATGTTTAGAGAGAGGATATACACCGTTTTCGAGCCCAAGTAAACACCTTCCAGCTGCATCTGAACACTGTTCAACCGTAGGTAAACACTTGACGTCCAACTAAACAGCTGCTGCCTACGTTGGACGTCAAGTGTTTACTTACGGTTGAACAGTGTTCAGATGCAGCTGAAACGTGTTTACTTGGGCTCCAAAACGGTATTGTATGAGTTTTAGTTGACAGCGGAAACGGAATTATCTTTTATTGCAAATGTAATGACATGAATTGTATGGTAATGTCATCCGTTGTTAATGTGCAGGTTAATGCGTAGCCTACAGGTAAAGTTCTACATTCAGCAAATACTGCGGGAACTCGGTAACGAGACGGTTTGATTGAAGAAATGGAGAAGCTTTTAACAATATGGATTGAAGGTTTGACCAGCAAAAGCATCCCACTGCGTTTACTATACTATCCAATCGAAAACACGCATAGTTTGCAACATGCGAACGTCTCCCTGTATAGGAATTGAACCCTTACCTGTTGCTCCCATGGGCAGGTCAGTCGCATCGGTAACGGGGGTAGAATCATCACTGATATCACTGTAAGCTGGACTCTGCACGTCCTCTGTACGGTTAGCCGCCGACGAAGCCAGCGAATCATAATCGGTATGGGTGGAGGGACCGGGTGATTTACGACTCTTCTTCTGTTTCGCGTAACTATGAGGAGGTTTATGGGCTGAAAATTGAACGAAAATGTTGCAAATCAATGTAGCAAAGCATTGGAACACATTAAATCATCACGCTCGGGTCGATATCTTACCATCCACGGGTGCGGTAGGAGTGGACGCCGGAGGATTTGACAACATTCCAATATTTACTGCCGGCGATCGCGCTATTGTCACCGGTGCATTCGCATTGATGCCTCCCGCCCCACCTGACACGCTTGGATCGTCATCTGCAATGGAAAAAGATTCGCGTGTTAAGCGCATGCTGTGCCGTGTACGAACATTTTCATCTCGATGCATACCGTTGATTGCTGTTGAACCTCCATCTACGGACATATCACCAGTGGCAGCACCGTGAGCCACATCCTGCTGTTCATTACTACCACCAAGAGTGCCTGGAGGCACGGCAGAAATCGGATCGGTAGAGGATGGCTGGTGCAGAATGTTAGTGGCCGTATGGGCCGCCGCTGGGCTGGTGTCTTGCGAACCACCCACAACGGACCCATTGTTGATAGTGTTGGCATTGTTCGTGCCAAGCCCAGACTGTGGTTTAGATGCTAAAGTTTGTTGTGACAATTGACTAGACATCGTTGAAATGCAGGAAGTAGAACCGGGCACGGTTTGCGATGGTGACGGAGCAGATGCTGTCGCTATGGCAGAATTGGAACCGGCTCCACCCGCCGTGGTAGACAGGGCTAGTACGAGTTCACTGTTATTGCCGGTAGACGATGGTCCACCACCACCACCACCAGCACCGGCTGTGCCCGATGCAGGAAGAGCTGTATTGCTGCCGACGACCATGGACAGGGGCGACGGAGCAGTGTTGTTGGTTGTTGGAGAAGGTGCTATCCGCTGCGGGGACTCGGGCGCTTGCAGTGAATCTTCATCCATCGAAGAGGCGCTGCCCGCATGTGCATGGCTCTGATGGTACTTTAGCCCGTTGGCGTGCTTGTACTTTTTGCTACAGTCTTGTTCAGGACACTCGAGCAACACCGGAGAGATAGCACACGCCGCCGTACTGCTCTTCGCCTTTTTGCAGGCCGATGCTCCGTTGTTGCCGGTGCTGCCGCCACTGCCACCACCACCACCGCTTACCTGTACGTTCAATCCCGTTACGAGATTAACGATTGGCGCGCTGTTCGGCGTGTGGCCGCCACCGTCCGTGTTAGATCCATTGTTAAAACCATTTCCACCACTGCCGGAGCTGTTGCTGCCCATATTTACAGACGCCGGGTTTATCACATTATTGCTCATGGTGTTGTTCTGTGCACCATTGTTACTGCCGACTCCTGCCGAGCCGCTACCACCACCACCACCACTGCCTGCTCCCAGTGGAGAAGGCGACTCATCTTTTGATTTGCGCTTTTCTGCCCGTGGCGGAAGGAACGCTACCGGGGAGGTCGACGGTGTATTGGCCGCACCAAGCGACGCACCATTGTTAGCTGTTCCAAGAACATTTGCACTGGCTGCGAGCGTTGGAAGTTTTGCGCCACCGGTTGCACCGCCGCTTGCCGCATTTGGCTCAATAATGCCTCCTCTGCCACCGCGGCCTTTCGAACCACCATTTCTTAACTTACTGTGCATCTGTATGTGGGACACAAAATAAAATACGTTAAACCATGCACACAGTGTAGCGCTAGGAACAGCAATTGGATTGGAGTTTAAATTATAATCTACAGTAAAACCATTCCATCTGTGCTTACCGAGCTTCGCGTTTCTGTGAAATTGCTAAGATCGTTCGATGGCAGCAATGCGGAACTGCGGCCCCTTTTGCCTCTGCCTTTCGGCGTCCTCGAGTCTAATTCTTCAGTTGGCGAATCGCAAAACCTGCAACCATCGAATTGCATACATTTTTACTGTGTTTCTCCACTTCCAACAATAGCGTCTTACCTTGGAGGCGCCCAATCATGTTTGGTACAATCGATCAACGTTCCGACGTAGGTTTTGCCGCGCCAGGTGACGTTTACCACCAACACACCGCCCTCCGTTTCGTGCCAAACGATTCCCTCCAGCGTCACGGACGTGCCCGGCTCGCATGGACCCAAACAGTCCGGCTCCGTTATCGTGCCGACGGACGTTCCAACACAAACATCTACCATTTCCTTCCGATCGCCCTTGTGGCGCTTGGCGGGCGGAGGACTCGAACCACTCTTGTCGTCGTGTGCTGCTAGAGCCGCCGACAGGTTTGGCGAGGATGCCACACTGCCACCAAACATTCCCACACCTTTTGCGGATGAAAAGAAACAAATGTTAGGTTAGCAAAAATGAAATGAGCTTGGTTGGTGCTCTAGTTGGTTGTGCTCCATACCCATCATGTTTGTTGCCGTCGCTCCGGAAGCATCGCTCGTAGTTCCGACCATGGATCCAGCCTGCAGTTGAGCTTTTAGTACACCGGTTCCACCAGTATGGATGCTGCTGTTCACCATGCTACTGCTGGAACCCGTGCCGGATATACTGCTACTACTGTTGTTGGTACTATTTCCACTGGAATTGTGTGTTCCCGCACTGGGGACATTTAGGTTTAGCAACTGTAATAGAAAAACAAAGACAAATGTTAACAAATATTTGCACCTTTTTTAAAACGTCCAAGTAAACTTATTTTACCTTATTGATGTCCTTCCCCAGTGCCGGTGGACCAGGAGCGTTCGGAGTGTTTGCAGTACTGCCAGAATTAGTGCCCGTACCAACACTGTGAAAATATAAATTATAAGTGTTTTGCAACGACAACTGCGAACTGTGAATCCTTTGGGGGCAGGATTATGATAGGAGCTATTATATCCTATTGCTAATAGGTGCAAAAAATAACTTGATTTTAAAGGATAAAAATATGTCGACTATTGCAATATCTGATCGACCATTCGTTTCCTTGACTGTGAATTTCAACGTTATGGCGTGGTATTCACCAGTTCTATCAAATCGATCAGTTTCTTTAGCATTCTGAACGATCTCTTAAGCTTCCAGATAAATTTCGAATCCCAGGGTTCCATTATGAATTAAGTCAATTTGTCAGTATAAGGTCGAGTTGCGTTCAAGCAAAAATATAAGAATTAAATTTGAGAAATTGTTAAAGCATTTTCGTTGATTGATTGCCAAACTTAGCCAATGATATCTATGATCTTGAAATGTGAAGAAAATGTTTTTTTTTTCAAAAATACTTCAAAAAGCACTCAACTTTTTATACAACTTGCTATGCATTCTACATTGTTACAGGGTTTCGATCCATATAATTGCACATTTCATCCGATATTACGCAAGTTTGAATCACTTTGCATAGATCTGCAATCCATTGGCGGCGAAATTCGGTTGCTGAGAAGGTATTTGCAAAAATAACAGAGCAAATGTTAATCATATAGGGAATTTTACGACCACAGCGGCGGGAAGTTGCAATCGGTTCAACCTGTCAAATCAGTTCAATCTTTCAACCCTACAAGTGTCAGTCATTTTTTTACTGTGTTCGTAAAATTCCCTATATGATTAACATTTGCTCTGTTATTTTTGCAAATACCTTCTCAGCAACCGAATTTCACCGCCAATGGATTGCAGATCTATGCTAAGTGATTCAAACTTGCGTGATACCGGATGAAACGTGCAATTATATGGATCGAAACCCTGTAACTCCGTTTCATTGCAACAGCTTCGCGGACTTTGTTTTTAGAAATATACGACGCTGCTTAAGATCGGTTTACACTTTTCTATCTCAATTTGATCCTGACACGCCACACGCTAGGCAAAGCCCAGAGCCTAACTACTAGTGATGTGCGCTCCGGAGTGCACCCACGATTCCGGAGCCGGCTCCGACTAAACGGCTCCGGAACCGGTTCCGAACTAACGGCCGTAAGTTTGCCGTTAGGCCGTAAAGAGTCCATGTTTTGATGCCGTAATCACTATGCACTTTGCAAAATAATTATCGTAACAATATCGTAATACTTGCTTGATGCATATTATTTTTCTAATAATATCATTAAGAATCATTTAAATTGTCCCGTTAAATTAATTAAACTAAAGCAAATAAGAATGCATCGTTCATCGCACCACGATGCTGTGACCGTCTAAATTAATTGATTGTTGTATTATTTTTAATCCAACTACGTGCGCACAGATGAAGAATTGTCTTGTAGAATGGGTTTGCTTCGTTTGTATGATTTTGCTACTTTATTGCGCGAGTCTCCGTAGCCAGTAGTTTGAAACCGTCTCAGGAGCCGTGGGTGCGGAACCGGCTCCTGAACCGTGTTTTTCCCGCTCCAGAGCCTGCTTCGAACTAACAGCTCCGGAGCAGGCTCCTTACGTCCTAACGGTGAACTAACGGCTCCGAAGCCGGCTCCGAACTAACGGCTCCGGAGCCGGTTCCGAAAATTATTGGCTCCGGCTTCGGAGCCGTTTTTCTCATCACTACTAACTACCTAAGCGTACCAGCTTTGGACACCAGAACCTGGCGAGAATCTTTTGTGCTGCACACAAAATTTCAAAATTTTGAAAGGAGCTTCTCTTTTAGCTCCCAATTTTTGGCATTGTTTCATACGTTTTATGAATACTATCGTCACCGATGAGTTTAACATGTACTGCGCTTTACGATTGTTGGAATAATAGAAAGCTAGACAATTTAAGTTTACGACTTAAGCCATGTTTTCGATTAGAAAAAATATTTGGCTTGAGCGACCCTTGAGAGCGTAAACAAATCACTCGTTATTATAAAACGGATGAAAACGCATGCTTTTGCGTTGAAATAAAGGGCACACGAAAATCAAATCCACAGAAATGGGCCATCGATATGCCGTGTTTTTATCCTAATAGGCTGCAAATAGAGAACATGCTCAAATGTACCTTAAGCTCCCTGGAATGATTCCTCCTGCTCCCATTCGGTGCGATGATCCGAGTGTTATGCTGCCACCACCGCTATGATCTCCGCTATTGCTTCCGGACTTGGCGTATATACAGGACGCACTGGAGCAGGGCTGCTGCTGCTGTTGCTGAAGTAACCCGTTTACTTGTACATCGTGATTGACCACACAAATGCAGTTACTACCACTACTACTGTTCGTAGACCGGCTGTTCGTTATTCCGCCCGGACCGATCCCACCAATATCCGCTGGTCCGCCACCGCCACCAACCCCACCACCAGCTCCTGCAGATCCTTGATGTTGCTGCTCATTCTTGTCCCGTTGATTGTGGTGTGTAGTTTTGTCCTTGCCCTTGTCTCTCCGATGACTACTGCTGCCGCGCTTATTTGAGCCGCTTTGAGCCGGCTGCTGTGGATGCTGGTGCTGCTGCTGCTGCTGGGATTGTTGCTGTTGCGATGTAAGCATGTTGGTGCTCAATTGCTGTTGAGCGTTGCCACTGCCACCACCACCACCACCACTACTGCTATTACCCCCAATCGCACCCATACCGGTGGATGACTGTGATGAATGCTTCTTGCCAGAGCTACCCAACACGATGCTGCCGGCGTTGATGCTGTTCCCACTGGCAGCTCCACTGTTGCTAGCAGCGCTGCCACTGTTGCTCATACTTAAGCTACTGTTGTTGCTGCCATTGGTGGTGTTGCTATTGAGAGCATTATTACCACAGTTGACACCGGTTCCGATTGCTCCCGATCCGCTGCCAGCGTGGCCTCCTCCCGTAGACGAATTTAGACCCGAATTCATCCCTCCTCCAACGCCACCCGTTCCGATGGTTCCTCCTCCACCTCCAATACCCGTACTGTCGGCATCAGTCGTTAAATGAGCACTGGTTGGACCGCCGCTGCTGACGTTCATCGGTGGTCCACCGCCACCCAGCCCACCGACACCGGTCGGCAACGATCCAGATGCAGCGCCTACCAAAGACGCTGTGGTCATGCCTGTGACACCGGTCGTATTTGTTAGGGCAGCGGATGATCCAATACCTGCCGCGCCGACACCTGCACCACCGCCCGCACTTAATGTGGCCGTTGTGGGTGTGGTGCCATTTTGATCTGATTTGACAATTTCGTGCTTCGCTTCGGATGTTTTGGTGCCCGGTTTCGTACGCTTGATCTTCATCTTGAGCCCCTTGTCCAAGGTTGCTTGGTGGTCAACGGACAGTTTGGTCGTCGACTTGCTGCCCGAGCTGCTTGTAGTCGAAGACATTGTGGTATTGCTGGTACTGCTGCTGCTTCCCGTCGGTGCGTTCTGTTTGCTTCGACTACCACCGTGGGTATGCGAACCACCACTGTTGCTGTCGATAGTATCGTTACCGGAATGAGGTCTGACACCCTGTCCGGCAGAAGACGTCGGAGCAGTGCTTACTGCAGCAGAGTCTAAACCACCCGTAGATGTATTACTTGAGGTACGAACTCTACCCTGCGATTCTCCACCTTTCTCCGCACTACCACCACTGCTATTGCTGCTGCTGCTACTGCTGCTGCCGCTTAACTGATGCTGTTGTTGCTGCTGCTGCTGCTGCTGCTTGTGACGATGGTGATGGTGATGATGATGGTGGTGATGGTGGTGATGATGATGATGGTGCCCTTTCGAGCTACCACTGGCAGCGCTTCCTGCACCTGACGAACTATGCTTCTCTCTAGTGTCGCTTGAAACACTAGCCGGACTGGTCTTTCTATTCTTTCCCGAAGCGTTCCCGCTTCGTGCTTGAGTGCTACTATGCGCAGCCACTGACGAAATGACTGATGTGGACTCACCACCACTGCTGCTGCCACCACCGCCGGTTGATAGGAATTGCAGCACACCACCACCCGTAGTCGATTGTTGTTGAGACTGTTGCTGCTGTCTCTGCTGTTGCTGTTGTTGCTGATGCTGCTGCTGGTTGGCACCAGTCTTTTCAATGTCGGCGTCTAGATCGATTATTAAATCTCCGATTCCCACGTCCCACTCGTTGTCGTCGTCAAAGTTGGAATCCTTTATATCTGGTGCTGATGACGCCGCGGGGGGAACGACGGTCGGCACCACCCCAACAACACCCACCACTAGCGAGTTGTAGCTGCCACGGTCAGAATCTACCGACGCAGGATCAAGCGTACTCTGCGCGGGATGTTGCTGAAGACGATGTTGCTGATGTACGACGGGGTTCCCTTTGCTGCTAAATGATTCGTTGCTAGGGTTACTACCAACGCCGTCACTGCCACTGTTATTGCTCTTGCTACCGCTAATACTAGTAAGGTTGTTTCTACTACTGCTACTGCTGCTGCTGATGCTGCTGCTGCTAGTGCTGCTGTTGCCTCGTGTGCTGTTACTGTGGCTGTTGGCGCCGCCGCTGCTGCTGCTGTTACCGGTGCTACCGCTACTTGTTAGATTATTAGCTCCTTCGTTATTGCTATCAGTTCCTTGATTCATTAAGACCACCTTGTTCTGGTGGTGGCTGCTGCTGTTCGCCTCGTTGCGACTCATTGAATCCATGCAGTGAAAGAATGCGGGGCTTCCGCCGCCAGCGGGCCCATCAACAATCTTTGCCACCGGTTTGCTCTGGTCACGTTAGCGGCGACGTTAAACGACAATAAGGACAATAACGCAGACTTGGACTTTTCTCGCAAAAGCTCTACCTCGGCTTGTAAGCAGCCAACGGGTGATTCGTTTGTCCTTTGGAAGAATTGTGTATCGTTTAATCGTCGCTCCGTTGACGGGACTGTGGATTCGGTTGAAATAGCACACGAATTACGATAGCAACTACGATCGCCGGTTATAATTTGATCAAGATTCCAGTTACTTTGCAGTTGGGTAACAGTCTCGAAGGGCCACGGCCCTTGGGCCAGCAATACCATTTTAATCTAAAAATAAAAGGAAACAATATAATACAATTGTCAATAAAAACTCATGAATCGCTTTCAACTATGTTAATGGTTACAACATTAAAATTTGTTACTGTATTTTGCAGTATCCCGTTTACTTTAACCATATCTCCATTATTGCTTACCAGGCAAATGTGTTATTCGTTTCAAATGCATTTGATTGAATACCGCTGCATAATAACAGCGCCACTTCTTATCCACATCGGGCTACTATTGTTTCGGGTTTAGCGTGTACCGCGCATTTCGATTAACACTTGAAACATAAAGTTCATTTGATTGTGCCACCAAATATACACATTTTTCCTTATCATGCCAACTACCTAAATGATGGAACTTAATAACAAACAGAGAATTGATAGCAGCCTCCAAGCGCATTATTTTATGAGCGTCATTATACATGGAATATAACATAACAATTAATAAGCAAAATCCAATTCACATCACAATCTGTAGCACACAAACATACATCAAAATCACACATTCTTTCATCAATACACGTATCGTCG
>KZ063950.1:21188-31377 GCA_002091835.1 Anopheles maculatus | reverse complement strand
GTTAACGGAAATGCGTGACATTAACCATGGGCCGATGGGTTTCTATCATACGATAGGTTACGGGGCGCCTGCCTTACTGGTGGGCCTTTCCGTTGGTGTACGAGTGCATGAATACGGGAACAGTTTGTTGTAAGTCTTATTTTACGTACATATGCAATTCAGCAGCAAAGTCTTGAAACAGTTAGTCTGATATTGTTTTTTTTTTGTATTTTTGTTCCACAGCTGTTGGCTTTCGGTGTACGAGTCCGTTATCTGGTGGATGGTAGGACCGATCGCAATCGTTTCAGTGTTTGATCTGTTTATCCTATTCCTATCGGTAAAAGCCGCATTTACGATCAAGGACCATGTGCTAGGATTTGGTAACCTGCGTACGCTGCTCTGGTTGTCCGTCGTTTCACTTCCGCTGCTGGGAATTATGTGGGTTCTAGCAGTGCTTTCGGCGTCAGAAAACTCGCAACTACTCAACATGCTCCTATCGGCGGTGATCATAATGCATTCGCTTTTCTCCGTGATTGGATACTGCATAATTAACAAGCGAGTAAGGGAAAATTTGCACAACGCATTTTTGCGCTGCATTGGCCGTAAAGTACCACTGCTCGAATCATCGATTGCCATCAGCAATAGTTCGCAAAACGTAGGCTCACCCAAAACGCCCGGTTTTGCGGGTAGCTCGGGTGGGGGACAGTATGATACGGCCAGACGGAACATTGGCATCAGTACATCCAGCACTACTTCGCGCAGCACGGCTAAAACCAGCTCCAGCCCATATCGTAGCGACGGTCAGTTCCGGCACACCTCAACGTCTACCTCCAACTATAACAGTGACGGCGTGGCATCGTATATGCGCGGACACTATGATGACAGTGCACTGCGTAAGATGAAAAACGGTGGACAAGGACGGGACGGCGAACGTCGAAGTCATAGAAGACATCGCCGAGATTCGGATTCTGGCAGTGAAACCGATGGCCGAAGTCTGGAGCTTGCCTCAAGCCACTCAAGCGATGATGAAGAGTCGCGTGTCGGACGCAACAGTAGCACACATCGTAGCACTGGTGTATGCAGCACATCGTACCTACCAAACATTACAGAGCATGTTGCTACGACTCCACCTGAGCTACATGTTGTACAGAGTCCACAGGTAACAATGGGAAGGCCATTAAATTGAGTGCTTTTTTGTCATAAATTTTTTGTAAACGTATAAATCATACAATTCCCAATTACTTGCAGCTATTCCCGAACGTTACACCGACTAGATGGCCAACACAGAATGCGGGCAATTATTTGCCCCCTGGAAATGGTAAGTTTATTTGAAAATTAGGCGTGCCATAAAAATGTTCAAGTATTCATCCATGTTCCATCTTCACAGGCCGTTGGTCCCAAGAAACCGCTTCGGATAACGAGGCTCATCCTCACAAATCTCCCACAAACGGTGGCACTCTACCGAACCCGGACATCACGGAAACCTCATACCTTCATCAGAACCGCATGAACATGCCACCGTCGATTTTGGAAAACATTCAAGAAAACTACAACATTGGCTATTCAAATACGGACCTTCACGGTGATCGAAATTATAGTAATTACGGCAATACGGAAAATTACGTGCCTCCAGAGTATGCAAAACGTTACGATTCGCAAGCATCAGTAAATCCATCCAGCACGCTTCCCCATCATTACGCATCATCGGTGAACGGCAGTACGACCGGCGGTGGGGTACCAATTGCCGAAGCACGTCATACAGGATCGATGCAGGTCATCAACCATATGCGTGCCTACCAGCACGAAAATCCGTACGCACTGAAGGAATCACTTTACGAACGATCACGAACGCTTGGCTATGGTTCGAGCGGTGGAGGTGCCGAGTCACCCTACCACGGACATCCGCTTGCCACTCCCAACGATTTGTACAGTCCACCTGGGTCGCATGTCATGTCATTCAAATCGAGTGTGCAATCGCTGCTTAAGAACGATTATCAGCAGCAACAGCGGCAACAGCATAAACACCATCAAGCAGCGAATGGTGGCGAATCGGACCGAATGTCCGAAGGGTCGGATAAAAATCCGTACAATTTCCCGTACACCGCTGAGGAGGACCATCTGGTGCACAGTAATGGTGGATCCCGAATGCATCATCATACCGCAGCGATGGAAGGTATGGGACAAATGGAGCACATTATTGCTTCGTCTCCAGCGCCACCTCCACAGCTAGTGATGCGGGGCCCAGATGGACTATCACCGGCACCGTTGCAATCTTTGGGACCGTTAAATGGGGGAAACGAGTAAGTATGCGCTTATGGTTATGGTAGCTTCGTTAATTTAAACTAATCTTCAATTAATTAAACTTCAATTACAACTAATCTCATTATGGCTATATCGTCTCTATTTGCTCGTAACATTTATTGCGTCTGATAAAATAGCTGGTGTTGGGACCGTCTAAAAATGTTAGAGTAAACTGTGTCGACTGTTGCAACCCAAGGATCTGGGAGATAACATATAACCTAAACACAAATTATCAACAAGGGAACAACAAAATATATGGTAAGCTGATGTGGATAGAATAGTGGATATTACATATATGCATGGATGCTTTCAAATGTTAATCAATACAATTTTAGATTTATAATTAAGATTATTTTACTATTAGTGATCATTGATTATTGACGTTTTCAACCATATAGCAGGAGGATGCCCTCCATATAAAAAATAAATATGCTATAATAACCTATTTTATATGAAGCTATAAAAAATTTAGTTAAATAATTGAGCTCCTAATGATATAGACTAACTTAACTAAACTACTACTATCTAACTTAAGCAGTAGATGAATTATGGAGGAAGACTATTTACAAGATCATGCTTAATTCCGTCTTCGATTAGAGTAATTTCTGAGCTGGAATGAAGTTCAAAAGTAGGGCATCTATTCGGAATTTATTTATTACATTATTATTCGCTAAACATCCCCAAAATGGATGATGTTAACATTTATTAACAAAAAAAAAGAGTTATGGTGTTTCTAAGTTTAACTTCTTATGATGTCCTTTTTACTATAAAAGTATGTTTTGTGTATTAAATTAATTTTTCTAAAAGGTAGTTTTTTATGTTTCGTTTAATCTTGCATCGACAGCACAGTTTTCATTTATTATTATTTTTTATATAACAGTTTAGAAATGCAGAGCTGCTGTCTGTTTATGGAGTACACCGCATATTTGCTCGATTGTAATCTCTCGTTTGTCCTTTTGCTACTTCCAGTGTAACCAATGATGACGATGAAACAACCGTCTAGCCTGCAACAGTGGACAAGCGCAAACTTCACAATAGATATGTTTGTGGCGGTTGTTTTACTGTGTACTGCGTATTTCCACCGTATTCTACAACATTACACGCTCTCTATACAAAAAGAAACAAACAAAAATACTCCCCGCCGATCCTTTGCGGATTCGGATTCGTTTACGTGTATATTTACGAAAATGGGACAAAAGCAAATGCACCAGAGACAAAGTTTTGTAATATATTTATATTGTCAATAGCATGAGAGTGTATAGCCACGTGGCTCAACAAGTGGTGCTGCTGCATTCATGTTTTGGATGTATATATTTATACAGATCGATTTAGGGATATACAATGATTGTGGTCGTATCGTTAATCAATCCTATCAATACTCTGCGCGCTTTTGCTTTGTGTTCAATGTACAACGTACTGAAATCCTGTTTGCCGTGTACCTAGCATACCTTCTTTTATGAAACCCAGCATTTCAACTCAAGTTACAGGCTAATTTCTTGATGTTCAAATTAGTGTAAACATTACAGCTTCAAAAGAAATGTGCAAATGAATATTTTTTTACTTTAAACAAAAGCAACGTTGGAACATGCAGATGCTTATTTCGGATGCAACTGCCATTCTGCAAGATAGTGGAGCAAAAAGCGAGCACTGCTGCCTTGAGTATAATATTGTTAAAACGATTAATGTGGCTTTCGAACATTGCGAACCTTCCCAGCGCAATCGTAAGCGAATAGAGTAGATGTTAAACATTTGTAGCGCAATGTGCTTTTTATACGATCATTAAACTGGTTTTTGGAAGCTTAATTACACGAGAAACAAAGAGACAAAGGAAGATAGAAAAATGTAACAAGTGTAGAGCAAGCGTAACAAAAAGCGAACCAAACGCAGAGAAACGAAGAATGAAAGTGCCTGAAAGTAGGTGAATTTTTGTTTAAAATTTGTTCTGTCCATTGTTTCGGAATCAGACGCAGCAGCGTGTATGTGTAGAGTTAAATTTGTACGGCTATAATCAATTTTAATTTGCACCAATTTGGCAAGAAGAAGCGAGCTTTTATGTATGATAATTCCACAAAACAAAGTAAAAAAAAAGAACTTTTATCTAGGACATATGAACGACCATTTTCGATGTTCGGACAGGAACATTCCCCATCTCTCTTATTTCGACCGGGTTACGGTCCTGTGCTTGTGGCGTAGGGAAATGATTTGTTCGCGCTATAGAGAAGGGGTAAGGGATATTCAAAAGACTTATTGCAACTTTTACTGCTTACTGCCATAACTTAGAAACTCCGATAACAGTTAAATTATTTTAGTAACTAAGCTTTTTTAAAAAAACACACACATACGTTTTGTACAACAAGTTTGCGCTTTAGTGTCCTTGTTCCCAACGAACGAACGGTATTCTTATTCTTAATTTTAACGACTCCCAGTGATGATTATGAGTCACACTAGCACACGATACCTACCGCACACAAACACATACACAACATTCCATCCATCGATTTTATCTCAAAACTTTAGTTCGTATGCAACAACCATAAACCACCGGCGTTGTGCAGGTTCGGCCTTGTACATGTACAACCAAGGGCTACACAATAATGGTGCTAAGTGACATTCCAGTGATATATGTTTGTACTTGAGATTTTAAACCGTACCGTAGAACCTTCTTTTTTAAGTTAACGTAAACCAATACGCTATTCTAAGGGCGTGTAATGTACTTAGCTGTGCTTCCACAGCGTACGATCTAGTTGTTTTTAATTCGTACACACACTCATTCCTTTCCCGCCCGGAGGTGGGGCTCGTAGACGGTTGTGGTATCCCTCGGCCTCGTTCCTGTACTTTTTTTTATTTTTCTTCCTTGAGTATGCGTGCTGAGTAATTTTGACTGTGTAATGCAATAGTGAGATTTTTAAATTGATTGCTTTCGTATATTAGCATTTGTTAGGTAAGATCATATACATATATAACATTTGGTGGGTGCACCAATTCCAAGTGTGAAACGTTACGCGAAACGTTTACGGCTGATCAGCAGAGACAGAAAGAGAGAGAGAGAGACAGAAAGAGAGAGAGAGACAGAAAGAGAGAGAGAGAGATAGAAAGAGAGAGGAGAAAGAAAGAAAGAAAGAGAGAGAGATAGAGAGAGAGAGAGAGAGAGAAAGAAAGCCAAACACACAAACACAACAAAATGGCAGGAAAAGACATGCTAGATTTTAAGACATTCCTAAAACATGAAATATTTTCATGCAGCGAGAAGAGAAACAACAATAAACTTAAATGACCATGTGACCATATCGCTTAGGTTTTTTTTCCTGCAACGAATGTGCTACATATCACAACCGCAAAGGCCTCGACCAAGGAACTGTAATTTCTTCCATCAGAGAGGATTCGATGATCGTTGATCATCATCAATTTTGATCAATTTTTTTGACTTCGAAAAGCTGCATATGGAGTTACAGCAGTGGCGAATCAACCTAGGTGCGGAGGGAGCGGCCGCTCAGCCCCGTTGCTAACAGAAATCCAGGATCAACGAAGATAGGCACTCAATCTTGTGCTTGAGAGGCCCATAAAGTGGTGGAATCTTTGGAGATCTTCTATAAGTCTTATCGGATGAAGATTAATGGATTGCGAGAACATGGAATTGGAGCGTCCTGGCAAGTATATATATAAATACAGACGAGACAGACGACTTGGCAGACGAGAGTAGCATTGGGCAATCGATGGTGCCATTAAGGAGACCAGCGATGAAGAGTCTGACATGTCTGACATGTGGTACACGGTCGTCAAGAAGCGATCTCTAAGGCATGTTAGTAACCAGTCCTAGTAATTGGCTGCATCCCGCAAGACCCTTATCGCAATCATTTCTCTCAAGGATTTGCCCGTTTACAACATAGCTGAAGAACATAGGAGCTCGCGATCGTGACCCATGTAGGGGGAAGTTATTGTCCCGAAGTACCGTGGCCAAGTCGTTGATGTACAGCCAAATCAATAGAGCGCTGAAAACCGGATGAAGCTCTGAGAGATCTCGACAAAGTGTGGTGCCAGCATCATCGAGTATGATCGCTCGATCAGGTATGACCACAACTCGCAATCTTATCCTGTCAAGGAGCACGATGGTGTGCGACACATTATCGAACGCTGCTTTAACATCGGTGTAAATCAACCTGACTTCCAGCATCAATGGATTTGTAGCAATAGTTCACAAATTGTACCAGATTTTTCAGAGGGCAACAAAGGCTCGTAAATGAGTAGCGCAAATACTTTGCCATAAGGGTAGAGGGAAGTTTTGTCGCGATAATTGTTAGCCTAGTTTTTGCATCCCTTCTTGTACATAGGAGTAACCTTTCAGGATACCTGATAGTATCCAGGGAGCAGAAAAGCGTTTCAATAAAACATTTAACTTACTTACTTACTTATCAGGCGCTACAACCGCTTCGCGGTCTTGGCCTGCTGCAACAATCCTCTATACTAGTGATGAGAAAAACGGCTCCGACCGGTTCCAATAGTTTTCGGAACCGGCTCCGGAGCCGTTAGTTCGGAGCCGGCTCCGGAGCCGTTAGTTCGGAGCCGGCTCCGGAGCAGTGGCGAAGGCCCTCTTGAAAAGTGTCAGGAGGCCCCTTACAAAATGCTTGTATAAAACGTCGTGACCGGGGGGGGCCACGACAGGCAGTAGATAAAAGTTAAAAGCTGGAAGTGTCTCATTAGTTCTTCGGTGCCCAATGGTAATCGTGAAGCATAGACGCCCAACACCTCGCTAGCGGGAATAACCTCTTCGGCGAGGCCCCGAGCAGCCGCTCCGTCCGCACCTAGGTTGATCCGCCACTGCTCCGGCGTCGTTAGTCCGGAGCCGTGGGTGCGGCGCCGGCTCCGGAGCCGTGGGTGCGGAGCCGGCTCCGGAGCCGTGGGTGCGGAGCCGGCTCCGGGCTAAAACCGGAGCCGGTTCCGGAGCCGTTTAGTCGGAGCCGGCTCCGGAACCGTGGGTGCACTCCGGAGCGCACATCACTACTCTATACCGCTCACGGTTTAGCGCCGTCGTATGCCAATCCAATATCCCGGCCGTTCTGGCGAACTCATCTACGCCATCACTCCATCTCAGTTTGGGCCTACCACGCCTCCTCTGTCCATGTGGACGGCCTAAAAGGACTTTACGGGCTGGGTCGTCCGGTGCCATTCTCATGACATGACCAGCCCACCGGAGCCTGGCGAGATTCGCTGCACGATGGTAAGATCACCGTACAGCTCGTCATTGTAGCGGCTCCTCCATTGTCCTTCCACACATACGGGGACAATAATCCTTCTGAGCATCTTCCTCTCGATCGCGGCTAAGAGGGTTTCGTCAGTTTTGGACAAAGTCCATGTCTCAGAGGCGTATGTGAGTACTGGGACTATAAAGGTTTTGTACAGTCCCAGCTTCGTCCGTCGCGACAGGTATTTTGAGTGGAGAAGTTTCCTCAGGCTGTAGTATGACCGGTTGGCACCAGCACCCTTGCGCGCAACTCAACGTCTATATTGTTGTCGGTGCTGACTTTTGACCCCAGATAGGTGAAGTTTTGGACGACTTCAAAGGTGCGATCACCTATCTGTACATCACCCCTGCGTAAATCAGTGTTTGTTAGCAGGGCCGCTGGTGGTGCCACCATCATTTTGGTTTTTGCCTCGTTGATCTCCAACCCGAGGTTCAGTGCCGCATGCTCGATCCTTTGGTAAGCTTCTGCTACATAGGAGAGCCTCAAACCAATGATGTCTATGTCATCAGCGTATGCCAAGATCTGGAGTGACTTATAGAAGATGGTCCCCGAAATTTCCACCTCCGAGTCTCGGATGGCCCTCTCTAGCGCCAGATTGAATAGGAGGCAAGCAAGCCCGTCTCCCTGGCGCAGACCCTTGGTGGTAGCAAAGGGTCCTGAGAGTTTTCCATCCACCTTCACCTGGCATGTGATGTTGGTCATTGTCATACGTACAAGCCTGGTAAGCTTGTTAAACATTTAACTAGTACAGGAGTAATCAGTGAGACGCACTTTTTAAGTATACTGGAACTTTTACCACTTTTTAAGTGGTGCACTTGGAACCACTTTTTAAGTGGTGCTAATGACTGGTAGTTTGTGACATAGTTTAGCGACAAACGTATTGATGAGCACCATAGAAACTGGTTTTGCTTTTCTCAGGAAAAGTAATGTGCGATCACCTCATTATGATAAACGGATCAGGGGAACTAAAGAGAGTGCGGCGCTCCTCGATTTCTTTAAGCAATTAGCTCTACCACAGTGTGCGATCGCGGTCGAAAAAAAGTTGATCCGATTGTCAGAAAATTTTGCGAGAAATAGATTACACACCTTTTGCTTCATCATGCTAATTAGTAGGTTATCCTGAGTTTCAATATACTCCAATTGGTCGACGGAATCCCAACTTAGTACCATGGAGCATTCCTAGATCTCTAACACAGCTTTTGCGCTGCAGGATAGAGCCATTTAAGCATACCGGTAAACTAAGAGCAAAGATAGCACAACTCTCTCAGCTAAGCAGCACGAGTCATTTGGTACAAGAAACAATCTTTGTCGTCACATGTTAAACGTGAGAATGTCGAGAAACCTGGTGAAAAACAAAGCGGGAAATATTGTTCATATTTTGTATAACAGGTTACAAATTTCTGTTTTTCTTGTAAATTTCTAATGATTTTTAATATTTTCATAGCAATAAGGCCGTTCTTAGGAAATGGCATTTTATAAAGGTACCAACTGCAAAGGTGTATTAGCAGCGTGAGAGCAAAAGGAAGATATGTATAATGGATAAATCTTAATTGAAATAGAATATTTAACAATTTCCTTCAGAGGCAACGTGCAGACACCACCATTTCGCCATTTTTATGTCTATTTAATAGCAATTTATTTCGCTAGGTCATACAAAGTTCATATTATACGATCGTGCATGTTATGTGTGTATCTTTAAACATTTCCCGATATTTATTTATTTATTGATTCCATGATGACGGCTTAACGTCGTTTTGTCACCACCGTGTGTGAAAATATTTCCCGATTGTGAATATTTTAAACAGAAAGAGAGATGATGTTGATGTAAATAAATTTAAAGGCGCTTACTGTCTATTTGGATGATCTAGTCTTCCTGCCTCCAGCTGCCGCCTTGTTTTTGGCTGGCTTGCTGGCACTTTCGCTTTGTTTTCGCTGTGTCTTTCGTTTTTTAGGCGGTTCCTCGTCAAGCTCAAACAGATCGTCTGCCTCATCCTTACTGCTACCGTATTTGGCTTCCAGTTTGTCAATCAAGGAACTAAAAGCACTCTTTCGCTTCAGTGCAATCTGCTGTTCGAGTGAAGCTGTACTCTCCTGCTGCTTCTTGATCTCCTTCGCTATTTTAGCTTCACGAGCGTACTTATTGCGGCGACGATTGCGCTTCTCTTTCGGTTCCTTAGTGAAGATCACATATTCCGGCACCTCCTTTTGGTCGATCATTTCTTGCACGATTTCGGCTATGCGCGGTTCGTCCTCGCACGTCATGAACGGGACCGTCTGCATCATAAAGTTGATGCAACCTTTCCCGCCAAGGTACGCTCGCTTAATGTCGATACGTTCCGTCTCTGAGCCGGTATAACTTTTCTGGTAATTTTGGATGTCTTCCGTAGTTAGGGGTTTGAAAAACTGTTGCCACATATCCATCCAGTTGGTTCTCGCATCGTCATCATCATCGACGACGCCGCGTTCGTCGTATATAGCGCGCGAATCCTTGTTGCTGATGATGTTGTACAATTTGCTGAGTACTTTAAATTTTTCGGTCGCCGTCTTTTTGTCGCTTTCCGGCACGCGATCGGGATGTGTTTGTAGGGACAGTCGATAGTAAGCCTTCTTTACTGCAAATTTAAAATGAAACGAAGCGAAATTCATCAACGGAGACATGTTACCGTTAC